>JANTNU010000003.1:17015344-17033448 GCA_024752395.1 Erythroxylum havanense
ATCTTCTTCCCTACACTTTTCATTTAAGTTTATCAAAATTGTTTTTGTGTGTTTAACTTCTGATTTTCTTGTAGAAAATTTCAAAGAATTTTAAAGATCTATTCAACCCCCCCTTCTAGATCGCTTACAGATAGATTGACAAAGGAAAGGATTCAAAAGCAAACGCTTTGGATACAAGAAGAAGGAGAGGATAGCGCAGCAAGGAATTAAAGCTATAGCAAAGGAGTCGGTAATACTCTTCATCTTGTTTATGTTTAATATTATCTTTATACCATATCATGTATAGATTGGCATTATGATTTGGATATATTGCTTCCGCTGCAAATAAGATTTTTAAAAAGTTTTGAAATCTACCAGTTCTCCAAATATTTCATGCTTTATTTTTCCAATTCAAAAAATACAACGTGGAGAGGTGAATGTGGTAAAGTTCTCTACAAAGGAAAACCTTGCTGATCTATTCACAAAGACATTGTCTCAAAAGAGCTTTGATGTTCACCTAGAAAAGATAGGAATGAGGGATATGTCATACTTATTTTAGAGCAAGTTGGAGATTGTTGGAGTTATGTAAATATAATGCCCTATGAAGCAAGTTTATTTACATGTAACTTAATTTTCTTCCAGTTATAGTTTTGTAATGAAAACATTTATTATTAATAAAACAAAAGAGTTTGGTTTTATATTTATGAGAATTATATATCTAGTCAAAAGGTACCAAGATTATTTTTTAAGTAATAGACATATACATAGAGATGTATGAGAAACATGTATATTATTAGAATTAAAATTAATTGATTCACAAATGAATAATCAAGTTAGTTGCTTGATTATGGTTTAGAGTGTAATGTTCCGATTTATCTCCATGCAAGTAAAGGAGTTTACTTCAAGGAAATGATGAGTTTCATATCATGATAGTAGTTGACTATCGATAATGGCACTATTAAATGAATCTAGAATTAAGTATTTTTTAAAGAATAAAGTGGGTCATTACTTTAATCTTAAAACATACAACTTAAGCATTCACTTATTATGGACCACAATCTTGATAAGTGGTGAACTCATACGTGTTTCATTATAATTCTTGATATGATCAGAATGGATTTTTATAGAGTATTAATCCAGTATCTGCATGTTGGAATTATTAATTGAAACGTGTATCACTTCTAGATGTTTTAAGAAGATTTGGTGATTAAACTGACGCCAGTAACTTGATAGAATAGCTACCCATCAAGTCTTATGATACGCTCAATTTACGTTACCTTTTTAGTACCTTAATCTTAGTCTTTTGTATGTATTTTATGTCTATCTATAGCTTATTTATCTTGTTTTGTATTTAAGAGAGTTATAGATGCATAAAATTTAAAAAGGAAATAAAAGGGTTGGAATTAACACATTTTTATGTTTTTGGCAGATTTGGGAATTTGTATCTCAGGATAAGGCCAAAAATTCTGAAATTTTGTGGGCTTACTCTAGACACATTGAGGCATCTTCACACCAAGTTCCAGAATTTTCTGGGCTAGAATTGGGTAGAAACGAATTTTTGAAGTCGGGCTCACGTCAACACGTTGTCAGACTTGTAGCAGACCAGACCCTTACCTATTTCAAGCCTGTTTCTCATGATCCGACCGTTGGATCAGTCTGAAATTTTGTTCATACATTCTAAACATCTTGGGCTACAACATATCAAAAATCTATCCGTTAACCTTTCATTAATTCATAGAAACGAATTTTACAATTTGGCCCAGAAAACCTGACTGCACCTGACTGCAGTCCAATCCAAGGAAGATGCTTGTCAAGCCCAAGTCCGACCCTTTCCAGCCCCTTAACCCTAGTATTTAAGCTTCTCTTAGGGGTGACACACTTCTCTCTTGGGCGTACACAGCAACTTTTCTTTGTATACCTATGTGTTCTATGAGAATTTGAGTTCTATTCGTCATGTACAAGTTTAGGTAAAATACAATTTTGGTGATTTCTACATGAAACGAATCATTGTTTTATTTTTTTAATGTGATAATTGCAATATTCATGTTAAACAATTGAAACAAACTGCTAGTTAATTAAAATCGACTTATCGAAATTAATTATCATATATTAACTAAGGATTTTTCAATAAAAATTTATTTTTATTGATTGGAATTTGAAATCATCAAACCTAAAAAATTAATTACAACTTTTCGAATTAGTGGATGGAGAAAACACTTGTTTGAATTTAATCAATTATGTATTTAGTTCATACATACTTTTATGGTGGACTTCTGCATATTTAGGGTTAGGAATGGATTTTTCTATGATTAACTAATCAAGAACAAGAATGAATATTTTGCCTAAGATGAACATGATGTTATCCTTTATCATTCAATGATTAGAACACACAGTAATCTTAGGTAAAAGCTTATCTTGCAACCGCTTTTATAATTGATTATTTAACTTATTTTCTTTGCAGCTGCTGAATCCATATCTAATCCTTTGCTTTTATTTATTTTCTTTACAAAAACTCTCTCGGTTTTCTTTTTATTAACTAGTCACATTCAAAAACAATCATCCTTTTTCATTAATTTGGCTTGATCGTAGATTAGTATAGTCATAAAATAATATTCACTAATTAATTGTCAATTGCATGGTTTTCATTTTAGCTAGGTGTTAGAATTCTAAGTTAGTTTGGTTGCATGTTGGCAACGTAGTGTCTTATGTAGTAGTAATTGAAACAAAAAAAAGAAAAGAAAAATCAATTCATTACTTTTTGGTAAATTAATTTGTCATGTCTAGATTAATGTTTCCTTATATCAAAAATTGCATGTAGGATAGATTTTTAATTTTTGCCTAACTAAATTTTTGTGTACTGGTCTCCCTATACTAAAATTTTGCACTCTAATTTGCATGCATTCGGCTTTGAGGTAGGAAGTAATTATAATTGTGATTTTTGATCCGATCACCATCCACACTCTCGTAGGAACACACTTAGTTTAGTGGCACTTGATCTTGAGTTAGTTGGATGCTTGGATTCTTTAGATTTTCTAAGCGCATATAATTTGGAAGTTTGCCTGTCTTGTCATTTTGGGTGTTGAATAGAAAATCATTATTTGAATCATATTTCTAGTTCCTTGTGGGATCAACTCCATACTCTATATTATACTACCAATTATCATTCTTGAGTTTGGGAATTAAATTTGTAGGCCTGCGACAGCCTAACATCTTAACACCAAGATGAAATCTTGTGTGTTAATCACTATATAAAGTAAAAAGCGAGATCTAGATAGAAAAAACCAATATAAGGGCAAAATGGTTATTTTATTTTTTGTTATACGGATGGCTATAACAAGGTTCATGATAGGTTTTGCAATTGAACATTGAAGTAAATCAATTGTTAATATAGAAATCACGTATAATATGTAAAATACATAAGAAGAGGGGTTGAATTGTGTAAAATCTTCAAAAATATTAATCTTTAGAAATTTCTTGGATTTCTTTACAAATTCAGATGATCACAAAAACAATTCACTTAAGTCGATGAGTAATGCAATCGCAAAAATTATTATCTACTCTTCTAATCAACAAGAAAATTAAAAGATAAGGGTTAGAAAGTAGACGCCTCGATTTTATACTAGTTCACCCTTAACCTTGGGCTATGTCCAGTTCTTAGAGTTTTTTTGAGATTTCACTATACTCTTCAACTTTACAAGTATTCTTTCTACACTTGCAGAACCTCTTCAGGTCTCTCTCACAAAGTATTATTTATCTGCTTTCTTAGCCTCTCCAAGCTCTAACCTTTCTTTCTCTAGGAAAGATAATGTTTGAGCTTCACATTACAGATGTATTCACTATCTTTCTTTTGCACTTGAATATAGAGTTTCTCTAAGTATTGTAAAATCATATTTTCTCTCTTGTAAAACGTTATATTTTGTTTACGACTATACATAGTATTTATATCCTAAGTCTTCAATTGTCTTCTTGAGAAAATGCTTCTTGAATCTTCTAGAAATCATTATTTTATATTCTAAGTCTTCAATTGTCTTCTTGAGAAAATGCTTCTTGAATCTTCTAGAAATCGTTATTAGTTGAGTCCTGTAACTAACTTCAACTAACTAACTGACTGACGTTCTAGAATATTTTTCATTTGCATTGTTTGGTACTATACTTCTTCTGGTGTTGCGCTTCTTCTGGTGTTGACCGTATATCTTCTTATGTTGACCTTCTGCATCTTCTTATGTTGACCTTTTGTTTCTTCTAGGTTTGACTATGCATCTTCTGGGTTTTACTATGCATCTTCTGCATTTGACTACGTGTGTCCTTACATTTTTCTGCACACTTAACAAACTCCTCAAAACAATTCACACACTTCTAAGATTATTATTATTTGATTGTCATCAAAATTAATAGAAGTGTAGTCTTCTTGACTTAACAATCTCCCCCTTTTTGATGATAACAAATAATTATAATATTTGAAGATAAAATAATATTCAGACGAATAATGTTCAGATGAATAATAATCAAAGCAAAAACACAAGAAATGCATAAGATATACAATGTTTTCTAATATTTTCACTTTTCTCTTTTCTCCTCTTCTCCCCCTATTTGTTTTTAATCAAAAAGATAACTCATCTCAGATGCTTCAAAATTTCAGAATACATATGTTGAATATCAATGTAGATCGTCTTGGGGTCTTGTTTAATATAAATACGTAGAAGTGCTATTTCCTCATGAAAATCACCCGCTGAATCACCCAGTTCATCAACCTTAGTATGAATTTCCTCAATATTTTTCGCTAAGGCTTCCTGAACTTCCTTCTGTTTATGACTAGCTTTAGTCCAATTGATGAAATGCTTCAAGAACTCCGAATTAAGAGTAGGATCTTGTTGTATTTCACTAACTGTATGAAGGTGTTCAACAACAGGTGGTTCTCTAGGTGAAAGGTCTAACTCTATGATTTTGATTGAGGGTAGTTTGAAGGTTTGTTTTCCTTCTGGGAGATCAAGATCATCAGGTCTAGGTAGTTTATAAATTGGTTGCTTAAGAAGGTGTAACACATTTTTGACTAAAGGTTTGAAACCTAAGGGTCTGAAAGGCATGATTAAATGCATAAAGGTCTCTAAGTTGAAATTAATACCTTCAACCGTGATACTTCTGTACCTTTCTTCTGTCACAGTGCCAACTACCTTGAAACTTTCATCTTTGGTAGAAACTCCAAATTGACTCCTGATGCCCTTCATATGTGATGTGATACATAGAAACCTACAGGTTGAGCTGCATTACATGCATCGTCTATGCTCTTCACAGCCACTTAAATCTGTTCTTCTATAAGATCATCTTCATGCCCTTCAGGAAACATCTTCTTCTTCCCTTTTTCTTTGTTTATTACAGGGGTTGAACATCTTGGTTTTATATCTAAAACAATCTTTGTTGTTGTTTTGCTTGTAATCAGGTAGATTGTATAACAATCCTTTGAAATCTTCAGTGGATATGGTTCTGACTTTTCATCTCGCAGAATACCATATAGTCTTTGTTCTTCATGACTAAGAAGATGTATTGTCTGATCGTTTACTACTATAGGCTCGACTTATACTTTGATTGGCTGCTTAGAAGGTTTTCTAATAATAATTGAACTTTTGTTTCGAACAGGTACTGATTCTTCTATGACCTTCATTTTTAGATCCTTTTTCTTGACTGGTTGAGAAGAATTGTAAGGTATTATCTAGTGTTCAACTGTCTGTGCCTTCTGTGGAACATCAGATGAAGAAACCTTTTTCTGACTAAGCTTTATCTTCTTTTATTCTTCTGCTGGTTTGGAAGAGGGTTGTTGTTGAGGCTTCTTCATCTCAAATACTAACTTACTTTTTATCTCTATCTCTTCAGATGATTTTGCTTATTGCCTTTGCAGAATAGAGACAATTGATTTGGTAGGCTGTTGTCATTGCTCTTGCTTCTTAGAATCTCCACCAAGAATTAGAACTTTCTGCTTCTTTTGTTCTTATTATCATAAGGTCAATAATCTTGGTGA
Source organism: Erythroxylum havanense (assembly GCA_024752395.1). Classification (NCBI taxonomy): domain Eukaryota; kingdom Viridiplantae; phylum Streptophyta; class Magnoliopsida; order Malpighiales; family Erythroxylaceae; genus Erythroxylum; species Erythroxylum havanense. Next base: position 17,021,337 of record JANTNU010000003.1, read on the forward strand.
CCTTCTTGACTGCTTGGACTTTTCTGATTGGAGAGACTCAACCTTCCTCTTTAAAGACACTTGTTGTGATGATTGTTGAACCCAGCTTTCGTCTCTCTATAGAATCATCTTGACTTGTATTGGCATATCAGATGACTATTCAGCCTTTTGTTCTGTGGATGTTCTTCTTGTCGATCGAGGTTTTGTTTGTCTTTTAGACGTAACATGTTCACTCCTGCTTCGTCTTACTATAACCTCCCCCTCAGAATTTGCTTTTAGTGTAAGACCTATATCCACTTTAGCTTCATTCTTTATTCCCATTCTAAGAATAGTAGTAGCATTAATAACACTCTTCACATCCATCTTTACCCTGCTACCTCTATCAATTAAGATTCTAGATTCTCTAAAGAATCTTGTCAACAGCATACCGTAAGGTAAAGAGCATAATAATCTGCCTTAGACTTTATCATGTTCTTCAAAATCAAGAATGGAAGATTAATGGGTTGGTGAGTAAGTAGATGAAACAAACAATGTTCATCATTCATTGTCACCGTGTCTTTTGAGCAACAGCTTCTATGAAACACAGCTTGCAGCTGACATGTATTTAACTTTTTCAATAGATAAAGCAATTGAACTTTGCCTCTTGCTTGACCAAGAAATTAGATTATGACCAAGAAAGTAACAACCTCCACTTATACTCTTTCTATCAATCCTATCTCCAGCATTATCAGCATCATAGTAGCCAATTAACGTAAAATCTTTACCTTTCTCATACATTAAGCAAAGATCAGTAGAACCTACTAAGTATCTTAATATTCTTTTGATAGCAATATAATGAGATTCTCTATGATCTGCTTGAAATCTCGCACACAAACAAACAATAAATAGTATATCAGGTCTGCTTGCAGTTAGTTAAAGTAAAGAACCAATAATTCCTCTGAAAAGAGTTTGATTAATCTTCTTGCCAGCTTCATCCTTGGATAAGAGGATTGAAGGATGCATAGGAGTTCACATAGGTTTGACCTTCTTCATTTTATATTTGACTAACAGTTCTTTGATATATTTTTGTTGATGAATAAAAATCTTTTCCTCAGTTTGTTTAATTTGTAAACCAAGAAAGAATTTCAGTTTACCCATCATACTCATTTCAAAATCACTTTTCATAAGATTTTCAAAACTATAACATAACTTCTTAGAAGTTGTACCAAAAATAATATCATCTACATATATTTTTACAACTATAAAATAATTTTAATACGTTTTCTAAATAAAGTCTTATCTACTTGACCTCTAATAAAGTCATTTTTATTCGAAAACGAACTCAAACAATCATACCAAGCACGAGGTGCTTGTTTTAATCCATATAAAGCTTTATGAAGTCTATAAACATAGTCTAGTTTATCAGTATCTTCAAAACCAAAGGGTTGCTTTACATAAACTTCTTCATCTATAAAACCATTCAAAAACGCACTTTTCACCTCCATTTGAAACAATTTTATATCATGACAAACAGCATATGCAAAAAAAATCCTAATAGCTTCTAGTCTAGCTTCAGGAGCATATGTTTCATTATAGTCTATTCTGAAAAATGAAGGAATTTTGTTTATGGTGCACATAGCTGTAAGAGTAGCTTCCCCCCAGAAGTTTTCAAGACAGGATGAGGCAATAAGAAGAGCCCGAATAGTATATAAAATGTGTCAATGTTTATTTTCTACATGACCATTTTGTTAAGAAGTACTCAGAAAAGAACGTTGAACAAGAATGCCATACTGGGAGAATAAATTAGAAAAGGATTGATCCTTGTATTCCATGGCATTATCAGTACGAAAAATCTTAATATTTTAAGAAAACTGGGTTTTGACTATAGATGCAAATTGAGAATAAATGGAGAATAACTTAGATCGATTACGCATAAGATAAATCCAGGTATATCTAGAAAAATTATCAACAAAAATAACAAAATAGCATGATCCACCTATAGTAGCAGTTGGAGAAGGACCCCAAATATCATAATGAACCAAGTTAAAAGATGCAGAAGTAACAGAATTACTGACTGGAAAAGGTAAAGCATGATGTTTAGTAAGTTGACATAAAAGACATTTCGAAATTGTTTGTTTAACAAATCCTAAACAACCATTAGAGATTAAAAGACCTAGTCTAGAACGGGAGATGTGTCCTAGACATGAGTGCTGATTGAACCTAAGTTTCTTATATAAATTAGTGACATTTTCATGGTTTTTATTACACTTATTAGCTCTTATTTTCAGATTTTATGCTTAATTTGACTATTGAGTGCTTGCCCTTACTTTATGTAGTTTGAGAGTAAAATTGTTAAAAATAATTAGTAATTACGCTAAATTAATTTTCTAGAAAATTGATACTGTAAACTACCATTTCTTTATTATAGGAGGCTCAAGAAGTAGAGCCAAGGAGTGAAGGCTGAAGATGATAAAGTCAACCAGTCAACAGTGTAATAGGAAAGTTCGTCTCAGCGACGTTGATATTTCACCGCGACGAAGTATGAAGAATTCACATAGAGAAAAGTTCACCGCAGCGAAGGGACTTGTTTGCACAGCAGTAAAAGTTGGAAATGAGGTTAATAAACCTTTCAGGAAAAGTTTGCCGCAGTGATGCATCTTCTCGCCGCGGCAAAACTTTCGAACTGGCGTGACCCGAACCATTTTCGACAAATAACCCACTATACAACCCAATCCATTAACCCGATTCTTGAAACTTACCTATTTTAGGTTAAATAATAGCGATAGAAAAGAGAGTCGACACACATACTAGTTCCTCACATCATCATCATCTTCTTCTCATCTGCACATCATCGTCTTCTCTCCATACTGGTTTCTTCACTTTCCACCATCAGTTACTACCATGGGATTTTCAAGTTGCTTCTCGATTGTCAAGTTGCTTGAAGTTATTAGTGGCTAGGCATCTCTTTTCCTTTTGAAGATGTAGTAAAGGCTTGAGTTCAATGGGCTTAAAAGGGGAGTAGCTTAATTTATGTTTAACTATGATTTAGGAACTCCTAGGTTTAGGATTTGTGATTTGTAGTTGAAAATTCTTGATTACAGTTTAATCAAGTGTTGGATATTCAATATGTGGTTGTTATTTGTTGATGTAGAACTTGGATCTTTAATATATGAAGTCTCATATATGTCAATTTGTGATCCTGTTGAATCTCATTTATATTGCATAGTTGTGTTTGATAATGAGTTGCTTTAAGATCCCAAAATGACTTGTTGCATTGACTTACTCACCACACACACTAAGGGCATTTAACAAGGTCTTAAGAAATGGAGTTCATTGATTAATACCTTGGACTTAAAGAGTTCTTTAAGGTTTACCATTTGAAACTTAGTGATTTTCACTCCCATCAAAAATTGATTTTGAACCATGATAGCCAAGCTCATTTTCAAGAGGATATTGTCACCATTGATCATCTTTTTTATCTTCCCGTTTTTACATTCCCAAAAATCCAAAAAATACTTTTCAAACATTTTTCTTACAATTCAATTTAATTCTGTTAAGCATTTCAAAGGCAAAAACCCCTTTTTCTTACCAATTTAGTTTGCACTTCATGACATATATGCTAGCTGAGGTCCATTCCATTAGGCTCCGATTAAGTGAAACGACCCGAGGTTGCAACCTATATTGCAATCCTTGGAATATATTTTTGATTTGATTTCCAAGGGTAAGTACTAAGGATAGGATCAAAATGGTGTCGTTTCTGGGGAACCAAGCGATTGGTTCTCTAGGTTAGCTTTTGTCATTTCTACTGCTAAGTGAGGTTAGGAACCTCGGTTTAGATTGCATTTTAGATAGTTTAGTTTCATACTTGTCAATAGTATAGGATTTCATTTTCTTTACTTAACACAAAAATTTTGAAAACACAAACAAAGAAAATACTGATCTTTATGCACTTTTCATACTTAGCATTTTTGCACCCACATAGTTTTGAACATTTCTTTTATTTTTTTAATACATACACATTTTACCTACATACTTCACTCTAACACATCCTTTCATAAACCTACACACTTGCATTCATCACATCTCGCCTTTTTATTTGACTTTGTGTGATTGTAATTAATTTTTGTTACTTTTTATTTTCATTTGAATTGTTCCCGTGCATGCCCCAGAAAACTAAACTTCTACCTTTCTATCCTGAAATTGAGAGACGTTTGAGAAAGATTAGAAAGGAGAGAAAAGAAAAAGAGAGAAGGTAGTTGTTGAAGAGGAGTCTAGTGAGCCAAGTAGTGAGATTGATTCATTAGAAAGAGTGATAATGGTCGAAAACCTAGCTTTCCTACAAAACCCTAACTTTCATGCCAACCAACCTAGGAATGGTAATAATGGAGATAATGGGGAGCATGAGCGAGTTGGCGAGAATAATGAGAATCTAAAAAGGAGAACCATTAGGGAATCAACCACTTCTGATGTGAATTATAATCCATTTACTGCTACTTGTCTTAATTTGACGTGAATTTTGAAGTTAAAGGATTGCTCATTAACTCTCTCCCTAAATTTTATGGCTTGATAGGAGAAGATCCGTATATGCATTTGAAATCTTTGTCCATGATCTGTCAGAGTATGAAGCCGGTGGGAGCTTTGCTTGATCAAGTTCTATGGAAGGTTTTTCACCTATCATTGGAGGAAAAAGCAAGGGAGTGGTATATGAGCCTCCCAAGGCATGTGGCAAATGCCTACCATAGTTGGGCCAATCTGAGGAAGGCATTCTTAGATAAATATTTTCTGACCTCCAGAACTTCATCAATGAGGAAGGATATATATTCGGCACGTCAGGATTATGATGATTCACTCTATGACTATTGAATCCGCTTCCAAGACCTATTGTCCAGATGCCCTCATCACCAGATACCTGATGAGCAGTTAGTGCAGTATTTTTATAATGAGCTAAAAGGTCATGATAAAGGTATGATGGATACGGCATCGGGAGGTTTTTTTATGACCTTACAGCTATGGAGGCATGGGATCTGATCAAGAAGATGGCTTTGAATCACCAACCGTACAGTGTGAGAGATACCAGAGGTGTCCATGAGTTGGGATCTTCAACAGTACAATCCAAAAGAATGGAGAGTTTGGAATCTAAAGTTGACTCTTTAGAGAGCAGAGTAACTTCACAGTTGTCCTTCATCACTGTAGAACTAAAAAACATGAACATGCATCGTCCGACACCTTCTATGGATCTTACTGCACTCAGTTGTGATACTTGTGGGTCAGTAATGCATATTTCTAGTGTTTTCCCTGGTCAGTATGAAGAGGTGTCTGCAATGTATCAGGGTCAGACCAATCAGAGATGGGACCCCTATTCCAACACTTATAATGAGGGATGGAAAGCAAATCCCAGGCTCAGTTGGAGGAACGAGGAAGGAAAAGGCCCGAATAGATTTCAATAAGGAGGAGGAGCTAGTATTTCCACTAACCAGTTCCCCAACCAACTGCTGCTCATTTAATAGGATTCCTCTAAAACCGCTACTCGGTTCAATACTCTAGAAAAGAGAATGGAACAATAGGAGATGAAAGCCAAGAACATCAATTTCTACGTCATCCAGTTGTCTAACAATATGAGTGAGAATCAAGCAAGAAGCAGTGGAGCTATCCCCTCCAATACCGTTATGAACCCTAAAAGTTTGAATGTCATAGCTCTAGGGAGAAGATGAAGAGGAGAATGAGAGCAGAGAATTGTCTTCATCAATTAAGAGAGTTAAGAAGTCCGAAAGTTTGAAGGAAAGGGCACTTTTGACTGAAAAGGAGTCGAAACAATCAAGGAGCAAGGAAGCAAATTCAGAGAATACTCAGGAATCAAGCAAGCAAGGAACCCAAGAAGCAACCGACAAGGAGGTAAGTATAAAAGACCTTCCTTTTTTGAATTCATATTTGCGCAAAAGGATGACTGATTGTAAACATGAAAAAGATGTCATTGACTTGTTTGGGAAACTAAAAGTCAACATCCCTTTGCTTTATCTAGTGAAAAGGGTTCCTGCTTATGCGAAATATCTTAAGGACTTGTGCACTAACAAAAGAAAGTTTAGGCCTAATGAGAGAGTACAAGTCAGCTCAAACGTGTCCACACTTTTCAAACCCCAAATACCTGTTAAGTGCCAATATCCTGGAACTTTCACCATTCCGTGAATAATAGAAAAAGTTACCATAGGATGAGCCTTGTTAGATCTAGGGGAGGTAATCAATGTGATGCCAAAGTTGGTCTACACATTATTAGGAGTTAAGATTCTAAAGCCTACATCTGTAGTGTTGCAATTAGCTGATAGGTCTCTTAGGCATCCGGTAGGGATCATAAAAGACATTTTAGTCTAGGTAAAGAGTTTGGTTTTTCCAACTAATTTTTATGTAGTAGATAAGTCTTCTGAAGTTATGCAGGATACTACCTTGATTCTGGGTAGACCCTTCTTAAGGACTACTAGTACTATGATTAGCATGAAAGAAGGTACAATCACCGTGGAGGTAGGAGATCAACAAGTAAGTTTTAACATGTATGGAGCTATGAAACACCCCCATGAGGATTATTCGCTCGTAGGAGTTAACATGCTTAACATTATTATTAATGATGCATACTCTGAGTTTGAATTACAACATGTTTACTCTAACTCTACCATGAACCCATTGAATGCCTTGATTGTCACTGATGGCCCCTTGGAAGAATGGTTTTCTCTTAATGTTTCAGATGAATTAAGAAATGTTGACATTAACACTGAAATGGCTTGTGGTCAAGTCGTCTCACCACAACATGATAATCTATCAAAGGTTCACCAAGAAACCCAGGATCGCCCATAATCATCAGGTCATTTCTCCTCCTTCACTTACTACTTACTTTTGCTCTGTGATTGAACATGACATTGTGGATGCATTAGTATGTTGAATAAGTGTGAGGGAGAAACCATTTCAGTATGACTTAGGTTTAGTTTTCTTAGTTTTCAGTTTACGCAATTTCAATTCAATAATTCCTCTCCCTTTTATGTTCGTTGTGTTTTTGGCTTAATACATGATACATCTTCCATGTTTAAGGAATTTGATGTGATTGATTGAGTTGCACTTCATTCTTTATTTGCTAAAAGATTTGTCTATGAATTCTAAGTGAACTGAGCATCCATTAGAGTCTTTTGGTAGTCAAGTTTTTCAATTCTGTCTTTGTTTGTTTTCCTTTCAAGTAATTTTTGCTGCAACATAAGGTCCTTTTTGTCGCGATGAACTTACCTTGTTTTTCCTCTTTTTTCTTTCAGGGAAATTTTGACGTGTCCTTAGAAACCTCTCAGAAAAATTCATCACGGTGTGAATTAATTCTCTCGCCGCGGCGAACAACTTTGTGTAACCTTCGCTGTGGCGTGCATTCTACGTCACCACAGTGAACTTCCCAGAATTCTTCTTTCTTCCTTTCGGGTTAATTTCACCATGGCATGAGTTCAGGTCATCGCGGAGAAACATCACTATTTCGCTGGAATTCGTGACTAGGGTTAGTTAAGATCTGTCGCGGTGAATGTTCAATCTGTGCAAAATTAACGCGGTGAAATTACCCTTCCACCCTTATTTTCTCTTAACCCTCCATCTTCCATCTATCCTTTTTAGTAATTTTCATCCTAAAATCTATATAAACCCTGACCCCCCCCCCCCCTTCCTCTCCATCTCTTCTCCTCTAGTTCGTCATGGCACTCTTCATTGATCCATATTCTCCAAATTTTCTAGCGACTTTCTCCTCCATTTTTGTAAGTTTTCCACTCTTTTCCTGATTGCTTCTTAGTTTATGTATTGTTTAGGGTAGGTTAATTTTATTATTTAATTCTCTTTTTCCATTTCCCATTTTAGTTTCATTTTCTTTAGGATAGTTGTTTTAATCCTTGTTTATATTCTATTTCCATGTGGAAATTTGCAAAACAATGCCTCGTGTTAAACTTCCAACCCGTACTACCCCCACTAACACTTCTAGTTCACCTAGTGATTCCAGTTCTTTGAATAGTGATGGTTTCACTTTTACTGAAGTAGCCAAAAAAGTAAACACTAGGCCATTCATTAAAGAGTGCCCTTTCCCTTTAACTCCACCTGATAATCCCTTTGTCGAACAGTTAGTCAACTCTCAGCTTACAGGATTAGTCCAACCTTGGGATCAAGACAACGATAAATTCGTTCGCCACTTCTATACATATGTCCGATTCCATAATAGTATGGAACTTAGTTTCCGTGGTGTTAAAGACCCCAGTGCATTCTCCACAGCCAGCATTCGCCGCCATTATAACCTTCCAACTATTATCCATTGCCATTATGACCAACTCATCCACAACTACCCCTCGAACGATGTAATTCACACCCTCTGTCAAGAGGCCACTGAATGACATCGACCGAGGTACTACCAATTGTACCTTAAATGGTCTGATCTCTGACCCGAAGCTCATCCTTGGTTCCATCTGGTGTGTAACAACATCATTCCGACCAGCCATCTCGCTTACATCTCAAAACAACAAGCCCTCTACATTTACCTTCTCATGACTAGTCGCCCAATCGACATATCTAATGTCATTGCCTCCACTCTACATGATTCCATCACCACCGTCAAATTCACCAATGCCATTACCTTCCCACATTTCATCACAGACATATTTCGGGCCCACAATGTCCCAAAATTTCCTAATGACAGCTATTTCGACCCGAACCCTCTGTTTAGGTACACCTGCCTCAAACATCCCATCATCCAGCCACCCCAACCCTCCACCCAGGTCCCTGATGTTACTGCAACCTCTACAACTCTGATCCCAGATGAGGATAACCCTCCAGATCAGGCCACTCCTGAGCTCGTGTCCTTACAGACCCTCGCCGGCCGAGTCAATGACCTTTATGCAGATCTTGCTACTCTACGGGAGACCCTCCTTCAGGAGATAGCCAGGTAGGAGAGAGATAGGCGGTATCACCGATGGATGGATGCATTGCTCGTTGAGCACCTTCACTCTAGCTGCCATCTGATGAAGATGACCCCTCAGTGGTGCTGGCACATCGGAAGCCGGTCCCTCTGGCGTTGGGGATGATCATACTATGGAGTAGCTCGAGTTGCTTACTCTTATATTTTCCTTTATTTTGTTTTATTTTTTAGTTTATTGGATACTCAGTTACATTTTATGATGTACAAACTTAATGGCCAGTTATTTATCTAATTCTTTGTGTCAATTTTTTGATACATTGTTCTCCCTTAGCCTTACACTTCCCTTTCAATGCATAATTGTTTTAATTGTTCTTCACAATGAGGACAATATGATGTTTTATTGTGGGAGAGTTTGTTCTAATTTGAAATTCTTGTTTATGCATCATTCTTAGCCAGTTAACCACTTGTGCAAGTCATTTGTGTGTAACATGCAAATTTTTAAACTTGGTAATTGAGAAAAATCGCTTGTTTTAAATGGTTCTGTCATTTTTCGCCGCGGCAAACTCTTTCTTCTCCGCGGCGACATTGCAAAATTGATGTTTCGTAGATGCTATCCTGAAACTATTTTAAAAATTCCTCATTTCAATATGTTTTTTTAAATGATAGTTGATTTCGCTTATTTTCATTTTTGATGCTTTCACGAGAAGCGAGGGTATGCTAAGGAAGTAGCATTATGTGTTTTTAAACCTTGAGATTGCTTAATTGAGATATTACCCTTGTTGGAAGGATATTCGGGCTTGAATTCTTTCAATTTTGTGTGTATCTGCTTAATTTCATATCTCTCTAGAACTTGTTTTAATTCTTGATCAAAGCTTGATGAACTAAAATTTTGTTAATATGATAGAGGCATTTCTTTCCAAACCCTAATTACCTAAACACTTAACCTTTGCTAGCCCCTTTGAGCCTTCTTTTGAGTGCATGCATATTTCACATTTTTTATGAGTATCTCATCTCTAGCTTAAGTTGATAAAAAGAAAGAAAAAAAAAAGAGAAAGGATTCTATACAAAAAGAAAAGAAAGAAAAAGAGTTTCAAAAAGTCCATAAAAAAAAAGCAAAAAGCAAAAAGTAGAAAGTAGAGTGAACTAAGACAAGTGAGTTGAGAGATTAAACACATTACCTTAAGTGAAATCTCTTTTACCCAATCTCTTGGATTAAATGCATATAGTGTTTATTTTCTTCGCGGTCTTTCAGTCTGCTTGGGTTGATTTTTGAGGAAGTGACTTAACCGCTTTTTTGCTCTCATTTTTAAGCATGGTCAGAATTGTCTTTTACACTTATGTCTCTTTGACTTTTATAAACTTTGTCCAGGAGTACAAAGGTCTAAGTGTAGGGGAATTTGATTGAACCTAAGTTTCTTATATAAATTGGTGACATTTTCATGATTTTTATTACACTTCTTGCTCCCATTTTAAGATTTTATTCTTAATTTGACTCTTGAGTGCTTGCCCTTACTTTATGTAATTTGAGATTAAAATTGTCACAAATAATTAGTAATTGCACTAAATTAATTTTCTAAAACAATTGATATTGTAAACTACCATTTGTTTATTGTAGGAGACTCAAGAAGTAGAGCCAAGGAGTGAAGGATAAAGATGATAAAGTCAACAAGTCAACAGTGCAACAGGAAAGTTTTCCGTGGCAAAGTATGAAGAATTCACGCAAAGAAAAGTTCACCACAGCGAAGGGATGTGTTTACACCACGGTGAAAAATGGAAATGAAGTTAATAAACCTTTTGGGAAAAGTTCGCTGCGACAAAACCTTCGAACTGGCATGACTTGAACCATTTTTGGCAAAATAACCCACTGTACAACCTGATCCATCAACCCGATTCCTACAACTTACCTATTTTAGGTTAAGTAGTAGCGGTAGAAAAGAGAGCCGACACACACTGCTCACATCATCATCATCTTCCTCTCATCTGCACACCATCATCTTCTCTCTATACCAGTTTCTCCACTTTCCATCGTCGGTTGCTACCATGGGATCTTCAAGTTGCTTCTCAATTGTCAAATTGCTTGAAGCTATGAGTGGCTAGGCATCTCTTTTCCTCTTAAAGACATAGCAAAGGCTTGAGTTCAATGAGCTTAAAAGGGGAGTATCTTAATCTATGTTTAGCTATAATTTATAAACTCCTAGGTTTAGGATTTGTGATTGTATTTGAACATAATTATGAACAGTCTGATCTTATTGTCGATGCATTCGATGAAGACGAAAAATAGAGCTTAAACTGGTGAACGTCATCAGAAACAGAATATCTGGTATGCAAGAAATCCCATACCTCTTTTGGAGTGTCGAATTTGCGAAATTACATTTTAATCCCAAAGATGCACGTATTTCGAAACCATGTGAGAATTTGGTGATTCTTGCTTTCCCATTGATCCATGCGATTTGTGAATTTTTTTCATCCTTAATAACAATAATAGGATGAGATATTGACTGGGAAACACCAAAAGTAGTCATCATTCAAAAATTTAGTCTTCATAAGAGAGAAAAAGGATTAAACTGAACCTGAACCTTGATCTTAAGGACTGAATTTGAAAATTTTGATTGCATAAATGAACTCAGAAGGGTAAAAAATCGTAGGAACCAGTCTAGGATGTTGAAAAAACGAACCTTATGTGGTTGAATCGGGCGGTCAAAGAGTTGAACCAGTTTGGTTAACAGGTCGTGTGGCTAACAGGTTAGAATCTTCGAGCGGCGTATGGGGGCACGTGGATGCTCCGTTTGAGGTATGGTTACCGACGTTGAACTCTTCTAGAAGAGAGGAATCCAAAAATATGATCGAAATAAAATTTCGATAAAGACTGACAGTGCAACACAAAAACAAAGAACGTAGAAATAGAGCAAACCCAAAGGAAATTCTTCGTAGCAAGGAAGAATAAACGCCCAGAAAAAATTTTAGAGCTTTGATACCATGTTGAGAGAATTGAGAGAAATTGTATATATTATTGCATCTTATATTGAATAAAAAGAGGCCTATTTATACACAAGACTAACATCCTATTTAGGAAAGAAGCATAACTTAAGCCTATAATTAAGCCTTAAATATATTATTTATAGTTGGATTATATACATTAACACATCAATTGAAATAGGGTAAATGTAACATCCCGTCACCGATGGGATGAGTACAGTTCACCTCGTGCGTATTCTGTATACGCATTTTGCATCCGTAGCC
>JANTNU010000003.1:17040895-17058212 GCA_024752395.1 Erythroxylum havanense
TTATTCTTCCTTCTCAATAAAGTTGTGAAATAATTATCACATTTATACACTAATTTCGTTATTTTAATGCCAGATATGAATTCTAGCTATTTCGAGCGCAAAAGATATTTGAAAAATGCCATAAAGGAGACATATGATCGTCAAAATCAGCTAGATGAGTTACTTATCCAATACCATGCGTGGAATAAAAAGACACATAGTAGTTCAGATGGACTTCGCTACGTCGAGATGTATGAAACTAGTTGAATGATAAAGATGGCCAACAATCTCAAAGAAGTAAATTTCGAGACAAGGAAATTTTATGAAGCACACCTTAAAAAACTTATAGATTAAGGTATCTTTATACTACAGATGTCAGTAGTAGACATGTAAACTATTTTTATCTTATCTGAAAGAAAGTCATTTCATCTTAGTTCTTTTTTCAATCGATGATTATTTTATTACATTTTCATATTATTTTTTATTTAACTGTTATGTTAAATTTTACCCTACGTATAAATTTATTGGATACTTTCACTGCACATTTGTGCAGTATTAACCTGCTAGTTTGCCTCTAAAGAGGTGGGGATATTGGTAGTATCAAAAGTGTATTTGGCACAGAGAATTTTGCGCCACAAAACATGAGGCTTGGTAATTTAATTTTATTTATTTACACATTTTCTCACGTACTTGTCTGTTCAATAACAGGTTAGCTCACTGCTATCTTTCTCTCCTCGTTGCAACTGAAATTGACCGTCGTTTAACGAATAAAACGTTGAAGCCACCTTCCTGTTTCCCCGGCACCATATCCACAACCACAACCACAGCTGCAATATGGCCGCTGCTACTCTTTATCACTGCCGCATTCCATCATTCACTGGAAAATCACCTCGTTTGAGGAGATTAAAAACTTCATGTTTTGCTACCAAATGTTCAGCAAGGGTAAATCTTCTTTTTCTCTCTACTATCTCTTAAGAATGGGACGAAACAAAGCAAGGGTAAATCTTCTTTTTCTCTCTACTATCTCTTAAGAATGGGACGAAACAAGTCTGACGAGTTCATATTGAGGAGTGATACAGTGGAGGAGGGAATACACAAGCGTGATGATTGTGCCCACTGGAGTTGGAGCCGCCATTGGTGGATACGCCGGCGATGCTTTACCCGTCGCTCGAGCTCTATCTTCGGTCGTCGATTGTCTCATTACACACCCTAATGTATGACATGCAAAGTTTTCTTACACACACACACACGCAGGCACAAACATACCTTTTTTTTTCACACACGCCTTTTCTTTTTTAATGCAATTTCTTTACAATTTATGTAGGTGCTCAATGCTGCAATGCTATTCTGGCCAATTCCTAATGTGTTATATGTTGAAGGGTATGCTCTTGACCGATTCGCAGAAGATTCATGGGCATTGCAACCTGTTCACCAGAATAAGGTGTTGCTTTTTTCATATGTGGTAATATTGATTTGTTATCTTAGAATAAATCCCTTAAGTTAAAATATACGTCTTGGGTTTAAACTGTATTTTCTCTTTCATGATTGCTAATATAATTGAGTCTTGATTAAGATGGATGTACTGCAGTTCACTCACCATATTGAAATTGTGATGTGAAGTAGGTAGGGCTGGTCCTGGACTGTGGGATGGAGGAGGAGCTTAGAATTCGGCACTTGCAAGTAGCAGATGCGGCGAGGGCTTCCCTTGGCTTGCCTATTGTGGACTATATTTTAACTGATTCTCCTCTTATGGTAGAGCCTTTTTAACATAACAGAAATTCCTTTTGTTTTTAGATTTAGTTTATTTTGAAATGATAATGTCATTTTGGAGTCGAAATTAAGATTTTGTTTCAGTAACTTCTAACTAGCTTTATCATACTTCTAAATTTCATGATTTTCAAGATTAAAGTTAAAACTGCATTTCATGATTGGTAAGCTGAATTTGTTTTTATTTTCTTGTTTAAAGGTGAACCTCATTGATGTAACCACTGCACCTAACAATGATTGTTTTTATTTTTAAATTCATGCTGTTAATAATTTATAACAAAATTTCCTGACCAGCATGATATCTATGAGAAGGTGGTTTTGCCAGAAATCTAAGTCTTTATATTGTCTTAGATGACGTGATAAGCATTATGGTGTATAATACAAATCCGTTGTTGAAAAGCATAATAATACTATTATATATTTACTTGAATAGTTTACAAGAATATCTATAAGCGATATCCCTAAAATATATTCTAGAATTTATGGATATGCACAATCATATAACTACTTATATCCATACATAAATGTACAGCTCTAATAATCTTATCCCATAAATTCCTCTAACTAATTGTTTCCTATGCATAATACTGATAGTTGTACTAGGAATTCTTTTTGAGAAATCTAGTAGGAATTCTTTAGGCAACCAAATAAAGGTGTCAATTGTCAAGGCTAATGAATTGCATAATACCACATACTATCTTTGGGGTAATGCATTTTTTGATCTTCTTTTAAATCATGAAAAAAAAGTGATGTAGGACAAATAAAAACATTAACTAGAAGCTAAAAATCACAAAATTAGGACATATGGCTGATATTAGGCTGCTGGAGTATTAAAGTTCAGAGCTGGATTTTGGCTAGGAATGCTGAAATTTTAGTTTGGTTTAGTTGGGTTTTTTGGGTTTATTCTTGAAAATTTAGACTTAGCATTTCAGGGTTTAATATGGCTAGAATTTAGGTTTTAAGATGGTTGGAATTTAGGTTAGGTTTGTTGGAATTTAGTGAGGAACAACAACAATAAAGAGTAGGAAACCGGGAATCACTCCTAGGCTCTAAGAATCACTCTTAGAAGAAAGCATCACACTTTCTAGTTAAAAGCTCAAGTTTATAGAATTTCATATTGCTTGTCATTGAAGGGCTAAATATACACATATTTATAGAGAAATTTTTAGAACCCTTATTCTTGTAGGAAAGGGTTCCTAACAAATTTAAATCCTGTTCTAATAAAAATTCTACAAGTCCTAAATAACTAGGATGACATATGTAACAAAAAATAATATATTTAACTTAATACTATTTCTTATTTAGTAAGGAATCCTAACACATTCTAAATTTCAACCCTTATCTTTAATGTCAACTCAATTCCCAATCCTCATCTCACCAAATTAAAAATTAATCTTTCCTATTTTATTTCATTTATAGACTTTTAAGTTCTTTTACATAAAAAGGCAACAAAAATATGCAAAATTTTACCCATGCAATAAAATTGGTTGGCACTCTCTCTTTAATAGGTGGAAAAGTGGCTTAATCCAAAGAGTGGGAAATCAACTGGAAGGATTAAACATCCTGGTTCACTTCTTAGAGCCGTGGAAAAATTGGTCAACCAATCTCAGGTGAATGCCGTTGCTATTGTGGGACGATTTCCAGATGATGATGTTGATGATGTTGATGATTACCGATTAGGGATGGTAAGACAGTGAGCTGTTACTAATTTGGCAGTCCCATATTATATTGGAACTACTTGCTTTTGAAATTAGAATGCATCTGGAAGGATTCTCTTGATTCTTTGGCAAAATTTTTCCTTCTAAGACCACACTTTGTTTATGTTTTATAGCTATAGTAAGGAATCTTACAATTATATTCTAGTTATTCATGAATTTTATGTTAGCTTAGTGCTATTTCAATGTCATGGAGAACTTAAGGTACTGATACTTCTCATACTTTGCACTTTCTACTGCATGGTTATTGTTTTGACATAAATGAGCAGTACACTTTGGAACCAAAGTGAGATTAAAGAGTTCTTGATTTAGTTTTTGGTACACTATAGCACAATTCATATTGGTAAACTTAAGCTATGACTTACAGTGCCTCCACTAGGTACACTTTAGTAGGATGTGTTTACGGGGCTTTAAATGATTACATGTAATGCAAGTTTGTCTCTTTTATTGTTCTATAACAAAGAATTTGTTTCCAAATACTTGTTTTATTTGTCCCATTGCCCCATCATTCTCTCTTTTTTTTTTGCCCCCTTCTCAAGTCACTTTATGGTGTTCATTTGTAGGGAGTAGATGTATTGGCTGGAGTGGAAGCAATTATAAGCCATCTAGTGGTAAAGAAATTCAAGATTCCTTGTGCGCATGCTCCTGCAATGACACCGTTGCCCTTAACCCAATCTCTTTGCCCAAAATCATCTGCTGAGGAGGTATGTGAAGTTGAAGAGTGAATGACTAGAGGGTGCCTAAATTTAGGAATGAATTTTTGTGTATTCTATAAATAGATTCACTTACACCCAAGGCAATCTAACCACTGAGATGAAATTATTTGGTTGGGGTAAGCCTGACAAGAGAGTTTCAAGGTCAATATAGAGTGATCATACTCTTCATTAAATTGCTCTTTCATTAACACACATATACTTTTGTGTGTTTTCATGATAAAGTTGTACAATAACATAGTTTTTTCTGCATGATGTTAAACCTGCTGTCAAGTTGGCTTACAAAAGAAAAGGTAAGAAAGGCTTGAAACTGTCTATGGATAGGCTAAAATCGACTCAATAGAACCAGGCTTGAATAATTTACAAAAGAGCATTGGGCTGGTTCTCTAGTTGTTCATGTATTAGTCTATTTTTTTTACATTTCTGTGTGGTGTCAATGTGATGTTTATGTTATTTGTCTTTTTGTGTGAGTTGGTAGAGTCTAGAAGGTTGTGACAAGGGAATTGGGGACAGGAGTTTGTTGTAATAGAATGAGAATAGGAGTTTATAGAGGGAGTGAGACGGTATAGAGCGCAAGCTATTCTGGCAAATGCCAATCAATGGGGAACACTTATGGACCTTTACACAAATGTTGAAGCTGAGAAACATAGTGCACCCTTTGATCAAGAACAAGCTTGGAAATGGAGAAGATATATGGGTGTGGTTTGGTAACTGGTCTGAGGATAGCCCTCTCTTCTTAAGGAGGAGTGAAATATCCCATCTAATTAATAGAGTTCCTCTTAATGCTAAAGTATCCTCACTAATGCTTGATGGGCAATGGAGTGGATACTTTAGGGGATTTAACTCATTGATGGTATTCCTCCCTCGGATCACTAGAAGGTTGATAAATGACAATGTAATTTGGAAGCCGGATCCCACTAGAATATTCTCAAACAAGTCATGATATAAGGCGTTATAGGCTGAGGGAGAAATTCTATCTTGGTTCAACCTCCTATGGAAGAACTCCTTGAACCCAAAAGCATTAGTATTCACCTAGCTAGTTGTCAAGAGTAGGATCAGAACTAAAAATAGATGGGTTGGCTCTTTTGACCCTATATATTTATTATGCAAAGAAGTTGAAGAAGACAAAGAACACTTGTTCTTCCAATGCAAGTACTCTAAGGTTGCCTAGAGTAGAATCTTCCAATGCAAGTACTCCAAGGTTGTCTAGCGCAGAATCTTACATTTGCTAGCAGCCCTTTGTATTTCTCATGATTGGCTTATAACTCTAAATTGGATTACATGTATTGCCAAGCAATAGATGCATGATGGATTAAGTTATACAACAACTTTTACAACAATAATTTATGCTCTATGGAAAGAAAGAAATAGGAGGATCTATAGGGGTGAGGAATTAAGCAAACATCAGCTTGTTGAGGAAATTATCAACTGGATTCGAGCCATAACAGTCACAAAATCTGCTTAGTTGGCCCTATCTACTGGAATTAGAAATAGATGGAACTTGTAACTTTGGAATTAGAAATAGCTGCAAAATTTGGGTTTTTTAATTATTTATTCCTATTGATTTAGTTCCTTGTACGATTTTTGGTGAACTCATTGTTATGTTGGGATAGCTTGGTTATAGTTAATAGAAACATTATTTAATTTCCAAAAACAAAAAGATTTCAAGTGACATCTTTGTTAGGGAGAGAATGTAGCCTCTCTAATTACTGAAGGGTCCTTATTTTGTAATATTTTCTAGCTAATATCAATACTACTATCCCCTTCTGATCTTCATTTCTTCACTTCCTATTTCCTTCCTTCTTTATCTTCCCTAAATATTCTATGAGTACAGCTTGGGTGTATCAATTTGGTATTAGAGCACCGATCCTTACTGTTGATTCCCATCACTAGAATGAAGTCCCAACTAAAGCAGGTGGAGGTGTTGAAGTAGCTACTTGCACTCAAGAATGAAGTATCAAAATTAACAACCACGATCACTACCTTAGCCCAAAGGATAGATGAAACTTTACAAGTCATCCTTAAAGGGCAAGTTTTGGCTGCCAGTATCCAAGCAGAAGCATGTTTTGCCCATCAGCGTCTATGTCAATATCGAGAAGCAGCACAAAGGTGTTGTCATTGGTAGAGAAGATTGTGGAGAAGGACTGCAAGCCTAGAAACTAAACCTTCCCATCTTTGAAGGTGAGGATCCAGATGTTTGGGTTTTACATGCAAAGAGGTATTTTTTGATAAACAAGTTGTCAAAATCTGAGAAATTGGAAGTGGTAGGGGTGTGTTTTAAGGGGGAGGCTCAATCGTGGTTGAGGTTTGAAGAAAGGGAGAGATCGTTCACGTCTTGGGAGGAGTTGAAATCGTAGATACTTCAGAGGTTTTTTTGGACCAAATGAGGGGTCGATTATTTAACTTTTTTCTGTCATTTGCTATACTGGGATTTTGGCAAAATACTGATGTAGTTTGAGATGACAGTGACAACAGTTGAGAGGATGGAAGAGAGTTACATGACTGCTATATTTGTTAATGGACTTGAAGAGAGATTACGGGCCGAGCTTAGTATACTTAATCCAATATACTTCTAGAGTTGGAATGGGCTCTTTTCAGACCTTGAAGATTCGGGGAATGTTGGGGCAAACTGAAGTGGTGGTGTTGATAGGCTACGGAGCCACACATAATTATATTGCTAGAAATGTAGTGAATCAATTAGAGTTGCCGATTGTGTTTCCTTGTATACATTTAGGAATTGATGGCTGAAGTAATTGAGAGATTTCCATAGTTTCCTAAACTATCCTAGGCCTTTTGTATATAAACCATAGGATTTCTTTGTACAAATAATCTCAATTCACTAATAGAAACACTTTTAGTTTCTATATGTTATATTTTCTTCATGGTGTCATAGCCTTATTTGATTTAAAGGCCTATTCTTTCCTCTCCAATTTTTTTTTCTAGTTGTTCTCTGTTCGGAACAGTACTCTAGCTAAGTTTGTACTCGCCCAAAAATCAAGGTTTTTGAATCTCATTGCCCACTTACCTTGCTTCAGAACCAAACGATGACCCTCTCTGTGATAGACTCGACATCCCTAGCACTGCCACCCACCGCCACATCCCTAGCACTGCCACCCACCGCCATAGCCCATTAAGCTCCACTGCGTGTGAGCCCCAAGCACCACCCTCCTACCATTTTTTCGTCTTAGTTTTTGGTCCACCAATGTTGCCGGCCGTCGTACATCTTCCTTTTGGTGTCAAAACTGTGGTAACCTGTCGGGAAATACACCTAAAGCCTATGTTTATCTCTGAATTCTGTCTTTTACTACTGTTGGCAATTTCTTTGTTTGTCTTGAGTGATTCTAAAGAAGATAGATGAAAAATTGTAATTTTTTCGAGTTCTAATAATCCTTCACTCCAAATCAGCCTCGTGCAACTTGATGGAACTAATTATCTTGCTTGATCAAGATCTTGTTTGTTGTTAATCAAAGATAGAGGATTACAAAGTTACATTAATAGTGACAATAAGAGACCCGATGCCAATAATTTTGAAATTAGTGAGAGTCCCAGAATTCTCTCGTGATGTCTTAGCTCATCAATTCAATGAAACTAGAGATTGCTCAAACATGTTTGTTACTTGACATAGCAACAAAGATATGGAAAGTTGCTTCTTTGACTTACTCAAATAGGTAATAAAGCCCAAATTTTTTATCTTTGTAATAAATTGCACAACACGAAGCAGAGAGATATGACTATATCACAGTACTTTGTGGAGCTATGTGGATTGTGGTAGGAATTGAATTCTTATCAGGACTTTCAAGCATAATTATCAAAAGATGATGCTAAATTCCAAAAAATGATAGAGGAGGATCGAGTGTTTGACTTTTTAGTAGGTCTCAACCTAGAAAATGATCATATTTGAGGTAATATAATTGGAAAAGATCCTTTCCCTTTAGTATAGCTCGCACATTCTCTCATTCAACAAGAAGAGAGTGGAAGAAATGTTATGCTACATAAACTTATTTGTGAGAAAGCACGGTTAGTGGCTAGTTCTATTGAGAAGCCAAAACTTGCAAATAACTTGTCTAATAAGGATCATTTGCATTGTGATTATTATGGAAAATCAAGGCACACCAAAGAAACCTACCAAAAACTACATGGGAGGCCAAATCAGAGTTGTGCAAAATAAGGTGGTTCAGTGGTAACGGGTTAGGCCCACTTGGTTGAAGGGAACGAAACATCTGAATCATAGCTAGCTGGAGCTTTATCCAATGAGGACCTTCAGAACTTAAGACATCTTCTCTCAAAGCAGAACTCTCCTTCCACAGTTGATACATCAAATATTGCAAAGTCAAGTCCTGTGTACTGAAATTCTAAAAATAATCCTTGTATTATAGACTCTGGTGCTAACGGACATATGACAGGCTCTCAAAAGGAATTTTTAACATATACCCATGGGAAAAAAGGGGATAATGTTAGAATACTAGATGAGTCTTTTACCTCTGTATTTGGTATAGGTTCTGTTAACTCCCAATATCACCATATCCCTAGTTCTTTACATACCCTGTTTTCCTATTAACCATCTCTCTGTTAGTTCTATCATCAAAGATCTTAATTGCAAAGTTGAATTTTTTTTCTAATTATTGTGCTCTTCAGGATCTCCACATAGGGCAGGGGATTGAAACTAGTAGATTGGAGGATAACTTATATGTCTTGGAAGAAAATCACATTACAGCTGCATATCAAACATCTCTTAGGAATGATTTGATTAATAAGGAAATTCTACAGTTGCATAGGTAATTGGGACATCGCTCATTTTTTGTTCTAAAAAGAATTATATCCAAGCTTGTTTAAAAGAACTTTTAATTCTTTGTTTTGTGATGCATATGAACTTTCTAAACACACTAGAAGTTCTTATCATTTATCTAATAATAAGAGTTATTTTCTTTTATGATAGTTCACTCCGACATTTGGGTCCTACTTAAAATCCCTCTCTTTTCGGCCATAGATAGTTTGTGACCTTTATTGATTGTTGCATAAGATTGACTTGGGTTTATTTGATGAAAGCCAAATATGAAGTTTTTTTTTTCATTTTTCAATCTTTTCATAAAATGATTTGTACTCAACATGATGCTAAAGTTAAAATCCTAAGATTTGATAATGGAATGGAGTATATAGATGGAAAATTTTGTTTGTCTAGATTCCTATGGAATAATACATCATATTAGTTGTGCTAATACTAGTGAATAGAACGAAGTTGTAGAAAGGAAGAATAGATATATTTTTTAGGTAGTTCGATCACTCATGTTCACCATGAATCTTCTAAAGGGACATTAGGGTGATACAATCCTTTTAGCTGCTTATTTTATCAACAAAATACCACTTGGGATTCTAGATTTGAAAAGCCCTGTAGAAATATTGCAAGTTGTAGCCTAGAGCTAAGAAATACATTCTAAGTATGGACATCACTTTTTTGGATTGTGAGCCCTATTTCACAACACATCAAAATCCTCTTCAGGGGGAGAATGAGAGGGAAAAGGTGTTGCTTGACTCTATATTTATAGATTCAGGGGAGAAAACAAGTTTGGTTCAGTAGGATCGAAGTAGATGCTTAGATAGATTAGATTTAAAGACATACTCAAGAAGAGATAAGACAGAAAAAGCCATCATGCAGTCTATGCCATCTTCTTCCCTCGAAAATAGTGGTTAGTTAGAATATGATTTACCTTATGCTTTAGATAAGCCTACTGCCCTTCGAAAAGGTATAAGAACTTGCACCAAGCAACCAATTTCTAACTTTATTTCCTATGACTCACTATCTCCCTCCTTTAGAGCCTTTGTCTTGTCTGTCTCCTTTGTGTCTATTCCACAGGGTTGGAGAGAAGCAATGGAAAATGTCCAATAAAAAAAAAATATGGATGAGGAAATGAAGGAATTAAGGATTTAGGGAAGTTGCAATACTTCTTGAGAGTTGAGGTCGTTAGATCGAGAAGAGCAATCCTTATCTCTCAAAGAAAATATGTCCTAAACTTGTTAGAAGAAACAGGTATGATGGGTTGTAAACCAGTTGAATCTCCTGTCGATAGCAACCATAAACTACAAGCAAGAGCTGGTACATTAGTAGACATTGGGAGATATCAAAAGGTTAGTTGGGAGACTCATTTATCTCTCTCACACCAAACCACACATAGCATATGCAGTTAGTTTTGTGAGTTAGTATATGCATGATCCACGAAAATCACACTTACAGGTTGTATTCCACATTTTGCACTATCTGAAGTTTGCACCAGGAAAAGTCCTTCTGTTCATTAACAATGATCACCTTAAGATAGAAGCATTCACAGATATTCATTGGGCTAGATCTCCAAATGATAGGGGTCAACCACTGGTTATTGTATGCTCATAGGAGGAAATCTAGTCACTTGGAGAAGCATAATCAAAATGTAGTTGCTAGATCCAATGTGGAAGCTGAATATAGAGCTATGACTCAAGGTGTGTGCGAACTCTTGTGGGTAAGAAAGCTAATGAATGAATTACGAAGGAAGTTTATCCCTCTATTGTGATAACAAAGCTGCCATTAGCATAGCTCATGATCCTGTTTAGCATGATAAAACAAAATACATAGAAATTGACTGACACTTCGTAAAGGAGAAACTTGTGAATGACTCTTTATACTTATCCCATGTGGGGTCTAATGAACAACTGATAGAAGTCTTCACCAAAGGACTCTACAATAAATAGTTTCATAACCTTTTTTGTAAGTTAGGCATGTATGATATCTATACCCCAACTTGAGGGGAGTGTTGTCTAGAGTTATTACCATACTTATTAGAATTGATTGTGTTTTCTTGTATACATTTAGGAATTGATAGCTATAGTAATTGAAAGATTTCCATAGTCTCCTAAATAGTCCTAGTTGTGTATATCAACCATAGGATTTCTCTGTCTCAATTCACTAATAGAAACACTTTTGGTTTCTCTTTGATTTATTTTCTTCAGTTAAAGATATTCTCTCCCTTTCCTTTTCTCTTGTTTACCTGCTTTTATTTTCTATGGAGCTTTTTTTTTTCACTCGGATACATGCATTCATTTTTGTTGCTTTTGTTTTATTTTTCTTCCAACAGATAGGTTATACATTCTTGCCCTGTGTTCTTGCTGGGCTAAGTAAATCACCACAGTATATTGTAAAAGGTTCCCAGCCTTTGCAGCAGAACTGGTTATCTGCAAGTGATGTTGATAGCGTTATACTCCCTATAGATGCTTGTGGAGGTGATGGCGCTCTTGCTTTTGCCAGAAGAAAAGGAAACAAGGTAGGAACACACCAGCATTGCACTCATGTCTTGCTTTCTCCCCTGTTTAAGATTTCCAGTTAGTTCTTTGACATTGTGATGATGGTATTTATCCTAATCCAACAGGTGACTTTGCCAGCTTAATAATTGAATATGAATAGTGTGCATTTAACTTTTGGTCCTCATAGTGTAAAGCCTAATTTCTTCTTTCAGCCACTTATAATTACTGTTGAGGAGAATGAAACAGTGCTTGATGATACACCCGATAAATATGGAATCGATGTGGTAAGAACTCAATTGCAGCCGTCCTAATTCTCCTTTTTCTTTTATTTATTTTTGCATTCTTGGAAGGAATCAAATCATTGTGATGGCATCCGAAACTTTTTTAAAATGTATCTTCTTCAAGGTGGCTTTGGCATGATTATTGAAGTTGACAACAATCACACCATGTCATTAAACTTTTCAAACCTTTTTATTTAGAGTCCTTATCATTTTGTTAAGTTTATGAAAAATGAGTTAGCAAGGCCACCATTGGCTCTGTTCTAGCTTGCACAATTGTTCATAAGCAAGTTCAAAAGGTTTATTAATACTGTTCAAGTTCGAACCTTTTTCTCTATTTTTTCTGGTCAACATTTAAAAAGGGTGCTACAGAGCTTATAAAACAAAAGTAAGCTACATTTGTTAAGTACGTTTGTGTAATTGGGCACCACCTTCAATTTCATTGAGAAAAGACTCGTGACATTATTTTGGGTTAGAGTTGGTTTGCTGTGATACAGAATCTTGGGACTAAAACTTGCAATATTGGCAGTTAGAAATTGGAAAAGCCAGTGTGTAGAATATCAGATGTAAATGAAGAAGCTGCGAATAAGAAACAACAGTGAATATTGGTCTGGAGACGTCACCTCGAAATGATGAGTCTCAGTGCCTTCTGATAGGCTAACTACAAATGGAACTTTTTCATGCAGATGACCGTCTCCAATTACTGGGAAGCTATAGGTGTTATTGGAGCCCATAAGGCAGGTATAGATCCACAGTCGCTCCGAAGGGACAGAATTAGAAACCTTCAACATAAAGGCATTAATCAGGTCAACTTGCAGGTTTGGGTGCAACATCTTTAACATAATTGTGGTCATCTTAAGATTGAAATTCACATTCATGTCTGATAAGCAAATTAGGAATTTTCAAAATGCAGGTTTTAATTAAATTGCAATTTTCAATTCCAAAGTGATTATAAGGACGGTAAATTGATGCTGCACATGCCATACTCAGATTCTTAATTGCTCCATAATTTCTGGAAATTTTGCCGATTTTACTTTTTACATTTTTTAGAACAATTGCAAGTGGAAATGTAAGCTTCAGGTATTCGTCTAGACCAGAAGTATTTCAGTTTGGTTATTCATTTTCAAAAGGTGATTAATCTCAATATTTTGTTTTATCAACATAAAAACAAGAACACAGAGCTATTTTGTTATAAGCGTTTATTAAAGAACCTATTATGTTCAATTATAGCTGTGGTTCTTCTTCGCAGAAGTCTTCAGAGTCGACAAGAGAGACCAAGTCAAGAGAATGATCTGAGCGAAAGCAGGCAAGAACAGTGTTTCCTTGTGAGACAAATCTCTTAGACAACCGTCCAAGGTTGCCATGCCCGACAGTGGCAATCTTTAGTTGGTCTGCTTGCATGTTGCTAGATTAACACAAGTACATCAAGACACTGCCCTCATTGATTCTGGTGTTGTCGATTTTGATAGTTGCAGCGATTGTCAAAATGACGATGAATCTTGTAGAGGTAATGAAACGAGAACAAGTTCAAAATTTTAACTAACTGAAAATTATAGACATTATGTCATGTCAGATTAATTCTCTACGTAGTAATTGAGTCTTAAAGGGCAAAAATTTCACGTAAGAAAGATTTAATCGATAAGTTAATTAACTTCAGAATATTTTTAAACATTTCTCAAGCGTTTGGATTTTATTTGAATGTTTAAGTTCAACTTAAATTTAATCGGAAGCCTTTGGGTCTTGTTTTTGACCTTTTTACGAAAATGAAGTGTTGAAACTTTGAAAGAACCAAAGGGAAGGGATAAGACTTCACACTCAAACCATTTTGTTATGGACTCTTTCATAGTGTTTAGTGGACTGACGTTTTTATACAAATGATGACAACGAAAAACAAAAGAATAGAGACATCAAACAAACGAAATAAACCTAAATAATAAAGGCTGCATAAATCTAATTTCATACACCGACCTAGATGACAAAAACCAAGAAATCAAAAAGATAAGAAATAGTTTTTGGGTTGGAGAAACACAAACTTGAAATGCCAAACATTAGGCAAGGGCAATGTTGCTTGATTAGGGGAAAGAATTGTTTCCAGAGAGAAGTGCTGTTGATGAGCGTCGATAGCATCTCTCTTTCTGACAGTGGTGTCTCACCTTCTTAGACAATAGTGTTGATGAGCATTGGTGAGTTGTGACGTCGCTAAACCATTTGTGTTTCCAACAAGAATTGGATTGACTATTGGATATTGTATGGGTCAATTATTTTTTGAATTTGGGCTGGAAATTTGGTCTTAGAGGATTAACTAATTAGTAACATACACACACATACATTTATGCATAATTATATACTAGTTAATGTGATTAGTTAAGTGATAAAATTTACTTGGAAACAAGTTTCTAAATTTACATGCATTATGAATTTGAATGAATTTAATAATACATAGAAATAAGTTTCCAAACGAATTATAAATTACAATCAATTAAGATGATTAGTTCAATCATAGTTAAACATGAGTTCTTAGTTCAATTTAAATTATTAAGTTCATGAGTTCAATAACAATTAGAAATTAGAAACTGAATTAAAAATATTACTTTGATTAGTTTAAGAATAAGTTGAAATAAGTTTTTAACTAGTTATTGAAATTAGAAACCAAATTAAAACTATTACTTTGATTAGTTTAAGAATAAGATGAAATGAGTTTTTAATTAAATCAAAACTAAATAAAAATTTTAATTTAATTTGAGTGATTCAATTTTAATCTACCCGATAACCTAGTTCCTTACTACCTAATAACCAACCCTTAACTTCCAATGTCCACCACGACAATCTTCTAAATAAAGAAACTAAATTGCTACGACAGTGAATTTGGAGACACTTGAGAGAGACAAACTAACAAGTTCAAAAATCCCATCTTTTGCAACCTCACCTAACTTGTACAACACCATAAAATTCTCTCTTTCGAGGGGAACCACAAAAAGGAGACAATAGGAAATCAAGAAAGGCAAGACAACTTACAGCTTGATAGTAGGAGAAATGAGAAACTTAAGGAAGCTAAGATATGTAAAGTCTACTACGAAAGAACTTATTTAGGGGCCCATGGAAGTGCTTCAATAGGGAGTAAGGAAGTGGAGTTCATCCTTGGTAGGGTAGGTTTTTCCTTAAGAAAAGATTGGCATTTCCTATAGTTAACAAATGGGCACTTGAAGCATGGAGAAACATGGGATTTGTTGGACCCCGATCTTTTAGTGAAATTTAGAAATATTAAATGTATGAAATTAGTATTTTTGTGTATGTATTGTGTTATAGATGTTGTTGTACTTTAAGGAAATTGATGAGAAAAGAATTGATTGGTTTTGATGACTTTGAGATTTGACTAGATTTGTATGGGTATTGAAAGCTAAAGTGAATGAGTTGATTAAAATAGAAGTTGAAAAGCAAGAAATAAATAGTAAAAAGTGTGAGAATTTGGAAAATATGAAATTTATTAGTGAAAGTGTTAGATTTTGGAGTTTTAAAAAAATCTGAAATTTTGAGGATGAATAGTAGCAGAAAATGCCAAATTGGATCTGAAACTTTAAAAATTTTCTGGCTTGATCTAGACAGTTTTTGATCAAATGATCTTCATGAAAGTTGTAGCTTTTGTTAAAAGTTTTCTATCGCCATAAAGGATGACATTTTTCAATGTCGGGATTGAAAGTTATGATTATTCAAAATTAAGCATATTTTGCTTTGCTTTTGAAAAATGTCCATTAAGTGTAAGATTGTGTACTGTGCTTTGAGGAAAATTCTGGACTGATATGTTTTGAATTGGATCAAATAGCCTTACTGAAAGTTGTAGAGGAAGTTTATAGCTTTTCAATGAGGTATAATATATTATTTTTGATCGTGGAAATTGGAAGATATGAAAATGTGAAGATTGGATGTGATATAGGATGACAAATTTTTGAGCAGAAACTTTGATTGAAAAATTGACCTAGTTAAAGGTTGAAATTGCCTTTAAGTCTTCATGAAAGTTTTAGATTATGTTTTGATCTTTCCATTGATGTGAAGTATGCAAATTTTTTGGACCATAGAATGTGAAGTTATGAATTTTAGAAATTGGAGGGTCGTAAGAAGAGAAGGAGTAGCGCCCCCTCGCAATGGCGAGCGGTCGCGCCTGCTCTTGTGTCATGCCTGCTCGTGTGTCCTGCCGAGCGACTTGACGCGTGACCTGCTCGTACGTCCTGCCGAGTGACCTGCTCGCCCTCTCTGCCGAGTGACCCGCTCGCGCGCTCGCGAGCGAGCAAGAGTGCGAACTCCTATTTGAAATTTTTCCTGACCGACCTCTCTCCATTCTTTTAGCCATATCTTTTCCGTCCGACATCCGATTGACTTGGTGTAACATCCCATCACCTATGAGAAGGGTAAATTGGTTAATTGGGACGGGCTAGGGGTTTAGAATACATATTTTGATATGCTCATACATTTGGCCTCTAAATATATAGAGGAATGATATATTTTTCACATGCACATATTGTACATGCATTCATGACATTGCCCGGCTTATGTCTTTAAATGTTATTTGTTTTGAGAACTATGGGATAGTTGTGTTTGAAAATCTGAATTGGAATGCGTTAGGAGTGTTTTCCAGTTGTTAGTGACTATTAGATATTTTCTGGAAATTTTGGGAGAACATGTCCGAATCGGAGAATTTTTTAGGTGACGGATTGATTGACTTTATAGTACGGAAATAACTGTCTAATGGCACTGGGAACATTAGATACATGAATTTAGGTTTATATTGTTGAGCCATTAGAATTTGGGGACAAATTGGATTAGAATTAAGTGGGAAAGAGAAAGAACCTTAGAAAGAGACATGTGGCAAGTGTCTAGGTTATTAAATCTACCAAATGCCTTAAGTTTTCGACATTTCCCTTTGAAAGTTACCAAAATCACTTTGGCAGTAAATCTTTTTCTTCCACTCTAGGGCATGTCTTCTTCTCCCTTCGTTTAGCTCTTAGTCCATCCACTTTATAAGACTTTTCTTGCTTACTTGCTTACTTCTTCTTCCATGTGCAAAGACTAGCCTAAGCCCTTGAGATGATGACGATTTGTGAGAGGAGAAGAGAGGGCCGTAGGTGTTGGTGAGTGGGAAGAGTTAGAGAAGTTTTTAGAGTTCTGAAGAGTTGAAAGCTTGTTTAGGTAAGGAAATTTCCTTATGTTCTTCATTTAGTAGTTAAAAGCATTTATGGTGTTAATTGTGAACGATTGTGGTAGTTTAGGTTGAGTTATGGCTGAAATTTGGTAGAGAGGATGAGAAAAATGTCGAGGAAGAAAGGGTCTGGATCGCACGTTGTGCCGTGCCTGAGCCACGACGCGGCGAGAAATAATGTTCTCGCCGCGGCGTGTACGAGGGCCCTCGCAGCTGCGAGCTACTCTCGTACGCCGCGGCGAGCCCTTGTTTTTCTAAACTGATATGTTTTAGTATTTCGGACATAACTGATGATGTAGACCTCCAAATAAAGTAGTTTTTGATTCGCTATAAACTAGAGATAGAGGTCTACAATTGATGTGAAGAAAGAAAGTTTGAATTCAAGTTATTAAGATCTCAAATCTT
>JANTNU010000003.1:17058312-17081680 GCA_024752395.1 Erythroxylum havanense
CTTTGTAAAGCTTCCGTCTGCTTTTTGCTTGTACAGCTTTCGTCTGCTTTTCGCTTGTAAAGCTTTCGTCTGTTTTTTGCTTGGAACGCTTTCGTCTGCTTTTCGCTTCAGCTGATTTTTACTTCGACTGATTTTTCTCCTTCAGCTGTTTTTTATTTCTCATACGCCCATCTACTTTTCATTTTTATATTTCTCTTTGTTTGTCATCAAAATTATTTAATACGTGAAGTCTGGTTTGACTTAACACTCTCTTGTCATCTTCAACTAATTCCATACAAAGAAACATCAAAGTAATACTAAGACAACATTGATC
This sequence comes from Erythroxylum havanense, assembly GCA_024752395.1. NCBI lineage: Eukaryota > Viridiplantae > Streptophyta > Magnoliopsida > Malpighiales > Erythroxylaceae > Erythroxylum > Erythroxylum havanense. The sequence goes on from JANTNU010000003.1 coordinate 17,058,626, forward strand.
TTAAAACATCCATCTCACTCAAGAAAACCCATAAAAATTAGAAATTTAAGTTAGGAAACTTACCAATCTTTTGGGTATTTGATTAATACTTCAAGATTCTTCCAAATCATCATCAAATTCCATAAAAAATGACTACACTCATCTTCCTCTCTCCTTGGTTAATGTTCACCTTTGGCTTCTCTTCTTTTTGTTTTCTTTTTGGTCTCACAGTTACTCTCTCATCATTCCCACGTTTTTGTTAAAAGAATGAAGCAAAATGTCTTAAGTTTTGCTTTTTATACCCATTTAATAGATTACACATGTCACCTTACTATTTTTCATCACTAATGACTCTTCACACACATGTCATTACCTTATTGGTCATCTCTAATGACTCATCAACCCACTATATCATGTAAAAAGACCAAATTTCCCTTAATGAGTACAAAATGATCAAATTGCCCTTTAATGGATTTAATTGACCAACTAACTAAATTATACCCTGAAAACATTCCACAACCGTCTTATTTTCAAATTGACCATCAAGTACTCTAATTATGGTCAATTCTTATTAATTGAATACTTTTAAAAAATCGAATGGGTTTAAAATCCTCAATACCCATTATTTTCTAAAAAGGGAATTTTAGTCCAATAATTTCATATTACCTAAATTCTATTTAAACAACCTCTTTTTTGACCTGTTTTAATTCCTATAGACTCCAATCCTAATTCTAAAGCTTTTTATCATATTTTGAAATTGTTTGCTAACTTTTCAGTTGCCTGGAAGAATTTTTTGATTGAATCCGAAAATTACTTAATGTCACCAAAATCGTCCAGATTTTATTCAAAAGTGTCACCTAAATCTCCAAAGCATATTTCAGGTTTTTAAAGCTCATTCAGACTCATTTCGTAGCTTTGTAGAGTTTTCGAAAAAAATTGAGAAATTTTCGATTGAGTCTAGAACCATCTCTATTCTATCCATGATCTCCGTTATAACCTTAATAATACATTTAAATGCTTAAATTACTCTAGTACACTATAAATGGAGCATACTCTATAAAATGCATGTAAAACACATTATACGGTACAATAATCAAACTAGGATATTACAAATGATAGGTTGAAGTAAAGTACTGAAGAGGTGTTATCTCCAATGACCGTTTGCTAAGAGCTAGGTGGAGACTTAGATTTTGTGCTATCACCTATTTCTACTATTAGAGACTAAAGGGGAAGGTCATTTTTAGAGGGGGGTTTAGAGGGAAAAGGGAAACTCCTAAGACCAGCATTGCTCTAGGTTGGTATAAATAGTCATATAAGCCATACAAGGAAGGAAAAGCTAGGTTGTAGAATGTTTTCAAAAAGTTGTTACCAAAAATGGTAACAAAGTAAGGTAGGGAGCTAAACAAAGACCAAATTACCCTTATTAGCGACAAGTGAGTAAAAGTGAGAGAGGATTCCAAGAGGGAGAATATTAAAGGTGGACTTGGAATCTAAGGAAAACATAGTAGTGTTGAGGATGGGGGAGAAGAATAATGGAGGAGAGATGATGGAATGCAAGAATGAGGGAAAGAATCTGGGATTGCTAAAGAGAAGGGACAATCTCTAAAATAACCTTTCTTGTATGTATTAAAAGTAGAAAGTCCCTCTTGAACCTTAACAATTACAATAAAATAATAGTTAGATCTTAATATTTTGGAGTTTACAAAAGAACCCTTATATTTTAAAACCATATGATTTAAACCCTCAGTTAATTGAACTATTAATGGAGTTAAGGGTCTATTATTTAAGTGTTATGTTCATGTTAATGTAAAAACTTCTTTATTTTTTATTCTTTATGTGAGACCTGCAATGCCACACAAAATCAGTAGACACTGTAGGCCCCACTCACTTAACTTATATTTGATTTGTAACGAACCAAAAAATATAAATCCCTAACTAGCTATTTGAATCTAATTTTTCATGATTGGATCATCTATGTTTGACATCTAATCATCCTTTAAAGGTCTATAAGCCACTTCCATAACAAGATGCTCATATTGTTTCTTGTTACTAACATCTTTTGGGTTTATATTTTTTAGTAGATCAAAGGTTACAACTTTTGGCGCCTTTGAGGTAAGCACTTTTAATAAAATGGCATTCATACCTTTCTTTCATGTTTGCCGACATGAAATCAAAGAAAGCATGCAAATGATTGATCCCCAAGTCATTGCTTTTACTACCAATTATATGGGTTATAATGTAAATTATAGACTCATGTCTCCATGGCTAATAAAAAAGAAAGAAAAAAGATCCATATTTATTCCCAATCAAATACCTTAATAACTAGATTAAATTCCTCATTCCATTTAAGGTTTTAAGTTTCCAAGTTTAATAGTTGCTTTCTTTAAAGAGCATTTATCTACATAGAGCTTTAATTTCATAAGAGGGTCTACACTCCTTAGAAAATGTTTACCAAAGAGATGTCTACTAAGAAGGGAGAGATCTTAGATGAAGATAGGTCTTGAATGTGATTGAGGATGAATTCTAGATTAGCATGCACATATTATTAAGATTTTCAGAAAGATTGGAGGGGGTTATGAAGGTTAGAGATTTTGAGATAAGGGTTCATCATATTTGGGTTAATTAGAGTAGGAATTTAAGATTATGGTTAGTTAATATGAAACTATGATTAATTACAATTGCTCTTAAATTAAGGTTAATCTAAAATTAGTGTTAATTAAGATTAAAATTAGGATTAATTATGATTGATATGAAATCAGATAATTTAAATGAGTGGGACCAATAATATGTCTACTTTTCGAATGACATGGTGGGTCCTATATAAAAATAAAAATAAAAAGTGTCACATCAATACTGATGTGGAACTTAATTTACGGATCCTTAACCCTGTTAAGAATTTAAAGCTTCAAACTCTTATGATTTTAAAATATTATGATTCTTTTTTTATATACTTTGAAATGTTAGAGTTTGATACAAACGTTGCTCAAAAAGAGAATTCTTATGTTTTTTATACTTCAAGCAAACTCCTATATTTTGATACAAAGGTTGCTCAAAAAGAGACTTTTTTTACCATATATTGCATTATTACATGCCTAAATGAGAAATTTTAAATGTATATGGATAATTGAAGAGTTAATAAAATAGGTTTGTTGATATTTAGCCAAGGTGATTAAGGTTAAATATATTCTAAACAAGTTTTAAACTTAGGTGAAGATACAAAAGTGAGTTTAAACTTGCGTTGCTTTAAACTTCCAACATTATTTTTCTATCAAAAGTTATCTCTTATCTTTTAAAGTTGACTTTTTGATGCTGATAAATATTTAATTATCTTACTAATAAATATTCAAATTTGTTTAGTAAAGCATTAAAAATTTTATTTTATTTTTATGACTTAAAAGCGATTTAATATTTAATATTCTTTTATTTTATCTTTGCTTTTAATATTCATATTTTATTTTTTTCATTTTCCTTACGTGTGGAGAAGTTAGAACTTGTTTATTTTTAATATTTTCCTAAATTCAAACACCTTTAGTAAATTGTAATAAAATGATCATAAATTAGTAAAACAAGCTTTTTAATAAATATTCAGTAAAAATCCCTTTCTTTAAAAAATTTTTTAAAAAAGAAATAACACTCAAAAGTAGTGACCATTGGTACAGTTCATCCTTAACCTATTTATTTGATCTTAAATCATATTTGCGTCTAGTTTGAGTTTTTTCCATATATATTTTTGCCTTAAAATAAAATATAACTTGATTGTGATAACGCCATTTTCTTGGCCCAATCAACTAATCTTTAGAGCGTGGTCCAAACACATCTCGAAAGCTAATTGGGCCTAACTCATACCATCCAAGAGTTTATTGAACTTTGGAGGACCTAAACCCTACTCAAAATCTAAAATGCCAGCTCCCAATTAGGCCAAATTGATACAACTTGAACCATCAAACTTATATAACATACCAACTCCCGATTAGGCTGAATCGACACAAATTGAGCCATCAAACTTTGTTCTTGTCATCTGTCGACCGTTAATGACCCTCCATTGTCCCAAAGGCGCGACTTGACCATCATATCATTTAATCCCTTAATAATCTTGTCAATGAAATTAACAAGATCATCAAAGAATATCTAACCAAGCATATGCACGCCAAAAACAAGAGACTAGTTTGGAGAATAAGCTTCATATATAGTAGGGATAAAAGATGTGGAATTCCATTATAGTTTAAAAACCTAAATTAATTGATCTTTAAAATCCTAAAAAAATTCCCTATACTTTTCAATTTTCCATTAAAATACTCCTTTAATATTTTGATTGAAAAACAACAAAATACAAGCTACATAGACATCACATGTAGATCAATCAAATATTGCTTATATGATGATTCAACTCACTTCTTAAATTTGAATCAAACTAGTTAAATTCAACTAAAATTTTAATTTAAGCCAAGTTTAATTAGTTTGGTTCAGGTTTGAGAATTAAATTGGCTTATTAAGTCGATGACATTTGATCAATTTATGTATGAAGTTTATGTTATGTATATTTTTTTGTTATTTTTAAATCAAAAATAAAATAATGAGTTTTTTAAAAAATGAAAAACATAATGAGTTTTTTTTAATTTTAAAAATTATGATTTTTAATTTTCATAAATCATATGAGAGGTCTATATCTTTTTTCCTATATAACAATAGTATGCCTCTTTGTCAACCATGCTTCATATAAAGAATAAGAGATTAGAGACTCTCAACATACAAGTACAATAAATTAAAAGTTATAATTTGATCTAGTAGATAAAACTAAAAAAAAAAGATAAATTGATTAAATTGAAGATAAAATGACAAAACAATAAAGAAGAAGACATGATGGAGTAGTTAATGACAAAAGTGAAATGTGAAGGACGACTGATGTATTTAGGTTAGAGATGACATAAATAAGAAGTGAAATACATAAATAAGAATATATATATATATATATATACTCTTCTCATTTGAATATATATATATACTCTTCTCATTTGATTTGTTTTAAAAAAATTTGAATTTCACCCAAAATCTAATCAAATCATATTAAATTTATTGATTTTAGGCTAGATTGGATCCGAGGTTATTTGATATTCCTAGGTTAAAAGTGTATTTTGAACCATATCGTTTTTATCAAACTATAATTTGATCAATGATATTTTAAAGTATTCAAACTCAAATAAGACATTTTTAAAACGTTCAAAACAAATTTTTACTAAAAAAAATTAAACGTGGTGAAGTTTTCGTCACCACATAACATTGTGGAGATCATATGTGAGATAACTTAATTTTAAAACTTAAATTTAATTTTTGGTTTATAATAATTAAATTATTGTGTGATAGTTGCAAATTATATTTGTTAGAAAATAATCAACAAGATAAAACACAATCACAAAGATCATGTTAGACATGATCTTTTGCATATGCATATAATAAAAAAAAAGAATCACGTACTTGGATTCCCGTTGTAGTTCCACCGATTAAAGCTTGTACTGGCTTTTCTTTTTCTACAGAAAGGTTTTTTGTTCTTCTCATCAAAAGATGTCTTTTTACATCTTTTGTTTTTTAAAATGCTACACCTTAACTACCTTTAGTAGTTATGTAAAGTAGACTTACCATAATACCACTCATGGGTGTTTTTAATTATTTATCTCTCATTCACACATGGTGAGTTTTAATCTAATTAAAAAACAAATCAAAAACTCTACAGTGCTCATACTTGTTCAATAACTGATGTGACCAGTATACAACGAGAGTACATTGCTATATATTTGTTAGGAATATATGGCATCTCATTAACAAATTGATCCTAGAACTTAAGTGTCATTGAGTAGACATTGTATGTTATACCCTAGGTCATATCTCACATTTGCACTTTTTTCTTTGATCTCCTTTAGTTTCTTGTGTCATGACTGTATTCAAGTTCTCTACTAAAGAGACGATAGCTATCTATGAATACTTTTCATACGAGTCAATGATCTAAATTAAATGGTCTTCCTCTATTCTTAATTCTCTTTTGAATTAAATTTAATTTGCTTTCCTAGGATTATTCCATATGATTGCATCTTGTATGATCTTTTGGCAATAACCTAAAGTAGCAAAATATGATGAGGTTTTTCTCAACCTTAAGGGTCTCACACAATGTAAGATAAGATCTGGCGACTTATATTAATCCCTTTCTTTGGTCAGTTGTGCACACATGGTACGAGTCATGTGCTACGATATTTACCCACTTTGTTTAACGTGAACATCTTTCATTCAAGAAATATCATACAAATGATAGTTTAAACATACTCGATGTTTAACTTGAGTTCACTTATCTACTCAAAAACTTGTTAAGAACTCACACCTGGCAATGTAAGACAGATATAGTGATTAACAAATCACGTTAAACCAATTTCTTTGCATTAATTATAGTTTAAGTTTCTCTCTCCCAATTAAACTTTAAGCATACCTCATCTCTAGCGAGCATAAACACTAGAGGTGATTTCCCTTATGAGAGGGCCAATCTATAATCTGTCTCATATACTTATGATTCATCCCAAAATATATTTATACATAAACACATATATTCATGAATCAAATGATACACAATGTATAATCTTCATCATACATTATATCCAAACATATGACATTAGTCTGAGTGAACATACATACAGAAATATTTATCAATACATTTCAATATTTACATAATCTTAATGAATTTACATACCCAATGTATACATCTCTAGAAATTGGCTTTGTCATTGGGTCTGCTACCATATCTTGCGTAGATATATATCTCATGTTCACTTCTCCTCGTGCAACTATATCTTTCGTATAATTATACTTAGTATCTATGTGTTTTGTCTTACAATAAAATTTTGGGTCTTTAGTAGAAGCGATTGCAGCTTGACTATCATAGTTGATGGTCATTAGATTAATTTCACTTTTAGTGACTCCTAAGTGCACAAAAAATCGATGAAGCCATACAATCTCTTGTACTATAGTTGAGAATGCCATAAATTCAGCTTCCATTATGGATAATGAAATGCAAGATTATTTCTTACTTTTCCATGATATTAATCCATAGTTTAGTAAGAATATATATCATGAGGTAGATTTTCTTTCATCTAAATCTCCTCCCCAGTCTGAATCTGTATACCCTTGAATATATAGATCATTGTCTTGATAACATAATGCATAGTCCACAATTCCCTTTAGATACCTCAATATTCTGTTTACTGCTTTCCAATGTGCTTGGCTTGGATTTGATTGATATCTGCTCACCATCCCAACAACGTAACAAATATCTGATCTTGTACACATCATTTCATACATAATACTTCCAACTGCACTAGAGTAGGGAACATTCTTCATTTGTTCTCGTTCTTGTGGCATTAATGGACAATTTCTCTTACTAAGACCTTCATTTTTAACAATAGGATTATCAATTGATTTGCAATCTTGTATACAGAATCGTTCAAGAATTCTTTGAATGTACGTCGCTTATGAAAGCGATAACAATCTCGTCGAATGATCTCTTGGAATCTTGACTTCAAGAATGTATGTCGCTTCACCCATGTCTTTCATTTCAAATTCAGATGATAACCAATTTTTGATTTGTGTAAGAAACACACAGTCATTACAAGCAATCAATACATCATCCACGTATCAAAACAAAATCGCAAATTTATCTTTGGATCTCTTAACATACGCACAATGGTCTTCATCGATCATTTGAAAATCATACGAAATGATTACACTATGAAAACTAATATACCATTGTTTTGAAGACTGCTTCAGGCCATAAATTGATTTTAATAATCGACATACTTTATTTTCTTGACCTGCCTTAATGAAACCTTCAGGTTGTTCCATATAGATTTCTTCATCTAATTCTCCATTAAGAAAAGCAGTTTTTACATCCATTTGATGTAATTCAAGATTCATACTAGCTACTATAGCCAGAATAAGACAGATTGAAGTAAACTTCACAATAAGTGAAAAAGTTTCCTCATAATCAATCCCCTCCTGTTGTGTGTATTCTCTTACTATAAGACGTGCCTTATATCTTTCAATATTGTCATCAGCTTTTCGCTTAATTTTGAGAATCCACTTATTCCCAATTGCTTTGCGCCCTTCAAGGAGGTCAACTAAGTCCCATACTTGATTTGAGCTTAAAGAAGTCATTTCTTCTGTCATTGCTTTCATCCATTCTTCTTTATCAAGGCTAGTAAAAGCCTCATTTACATTCCTTTACTCGTCTTCCTCTCGTGGAACAATCATATTAATTTTTCCTTCAATCTCAAAATGATGTCGGGCAATTATTCCTTAATTACTTTATCTTAACCGAGGTTCATCATAAACAAATTCATGATTGATCTGATTACTCCTACTCGGATCAGTCATCATAGAGAACCTTTCTGTAGAATTGCTCCCACTTGGTTGAAGTTATTCATCTTGATTCTTCATAACAGAATCATTCTGATTAAGCGACTCATATAACAATAAGCCTTTACCTATTTTGCCTTGCTTGGGAAAATCATTATCTAAGAATGTTACATCTCATTATTCAAATTTGGTTACACCTCCATTACCTTGTTCACTAATGAACACATATCCTTTTGAGTGTTTTGAGTATCTAATAAAAATACCTTTTCTCCCTATTGGGCCTAATTTCCCATGTTTATGAGAGGGATCATGAACATAGACTGTACACCCCCAACATCTGAGACTTGACACATCAGGTCTCCTACTAGTCCACAACTCATATGGTGTGTTAGTAACTGATTTCGTGGGCACACGATTAAGTACATAGGTGGCTGCTAGCAACGAATCACCCAAAAAAATGATTGGGAAATTTGTTTGGGCCATCATAAACCTAATTATTTCTAATAACGTCCTATTTTGTCTTTCAATGACATCATTTTGTTGTGGGATTCTAGGAATTGTTAATTGCCTTTCTATTCCTTTATCATCACATAAAGCCTTGAACTTTTCTTACAAGTATTCTTGTCCACGATCAGTTCGTAATGCTTTTATTTTTTATCTAATTGATTCTCAACCAAGTTCATGTATTTTACGAAACAATCGAATGCTTCTGATTTATGAGAAATCAAATGAACATGACCATATCGAGTATATATAGTCATCGATGAATGCGATGAAATAAACAACCCCACATCTAGCTTTTACATTCATTAGACCACAGATGTCATAATGAATTAATTGCGATGGATATAAAGCTTGTGTTCCCTTTCCAAATGGCTTCTTTGCCATTTTACTAGCTAAACAATACTCACATGTAGGTAGATCTACTTGACTTAGATTACCTAAAAGCCCTTTTTAAGCTAATTGACTGATTCGATTTTGATTAATATGGCATAGTCAAGCATGCCACAAAGTTGCATCATTGTTGGAATTACTAGATGTAAATAATGAATAAATAATATTATTATTTTCCTTTAACACATCTAATATAATAAAACCATCACATAAAAAACTATGATCATAATTAGTAGATCCAAGATACAAATCCATTCCACCACTGTGGAAATTTATATTGAAACCAATTTTAACTAACATCAACACAAATAAAAGATTCCTATGAATCTATGGAGCAAATAATACTTCATGTAGGATGAGGGTTGCTCTCCACACATATCCAATTTACATATACCAATTCCTTGTATAGCAACTTTGGAATTATCACTTATATAAAGTCATAGATTACCGTGTGGGAGTTTGAAAAACTCAACGAAGGCATCATGATCCTTCGTTACATGGTTGGTTGCTCCTGAGTCTGCAATTCACAAAGGATGTGATTCAATTAGAAAAACAGAACAAGAAACATTCACAGAACAAATGTTTTTACTATAAAGCTGTACCTTTTTGGGTTCAGTACAATCTCGAGCAAAGTGGTCCTTATTAACATAATTATAGCACTTTATATATTTCATGTTCTTCTTTTTGAAGGGACGTTTTCCCTTTTCACGTTGGTTCCATTTTGTCTTCTTGGATTCCTGAGGAGAGTGGTTAAATTTCTTATTCTTCTTCCACTTATATCCACCATGATGCTTGAATTTCTTGTTCATAGCTCCATGTGAGCTAGAACTAACTGCATATACCTTAGAAGACATCTTTAAGGCTTCAAGACGCTCCTCCTTTAAGATGAGATGCCTTGTAGCATCTTCCATTATCTTGATGTTCTCATTATGAGTTAGGTGCATCTTCATATGCTCCCAACTCTGAGACAGTGAACAAATCACAACTTACACTTATTGTTCATCAGATATCTTATGACCAACATCACGTAACTCACTTACCATGTTGGACATTTTTCTCATATTCTTTTGCATTATATCATCTGGTTGCTTCTTATAAGTATCAAACTTAATTGTAAGTGACCTCAATTTGATCAATGAAGCACTTCCAAAACGAGCAGCTAATGCGGATCATATGTCCTTTATAGTTTCGAATTTATGGAACTCACACATGATATCATTATCCATGCTACTTAGCAACGTGATGCAAGCTAAAGAGTTCTTCTTTTTCTATAATTCATATGCATCACGATCCCTCCTCTGTTAGACTGTAGTGCCCTCCTTAGGAATGTCCATGGTTAGGTTTAATGGTTCAAGAGCCTCTTGCTCCTCCAGTATATATTGGATTTTCATACTCCAGATTTTATAATTGTCACTATTGAGTTTCTTACCCCTACTGAGTTCAGCAACAATATTCTTCGAAGCAGTATCCATTTTGAAACACTAAGTTTTTATAATAAGAAAGAAATATATATGCACGTTAATGTCACATTAATCATTCATAGAGTAAATAATTCGATCACAATTGCTTATGAAATCAAAAGTCCACAAATGTGTTCAATTATCATTCATAAAACAATCGAATCCTAATTACTTTACTCTAGATGAATTCCTATATGCAATTCATGTAAACACATTACATAAATATTAATACTTAGTTCTTATAAAACAATATATTGTATTAATTGTGCTTCAACCTACGAATAGTCTATAGGTAACGAACCTTACATGGAAATGGGTTCACGAGTTCGTGAAGCTCGATTTACAATAGCTCTTACTATTTCCGTTGGAAGACCTATAGGATATAAAGTCTTAATTAACTCCCTTATACGCATCTCTTTAATAAATGTCATCACTAACAAATTATAAGTCTTCTCGTTAGCCATATTATTTCAGAGCATTTGTAATAGTTCACCTTGAGGTTGAGGTAATGTTGCAAGCAAAGTCATGTATTTTACTTCAACATTTGTATAAGCTTGGCAACCCCCAAAATATAACTCTTGCATCATGTTAGTAGCTGAAATAACATGTTGTGTTAGATCGTCTCCAGGCATTAAACGCATGTTTTACATACATGCTGCTAATGCGTCTCTTCTGTGCCTCACATCGAATAAGTTTAGGTGTCCGCTTAATAATAGGCATTTTTTGAAAAACAAATTTGTAGGAATTAGAAGAGTGTACAAAATAACAAATTATTTTGTCTAATACATAGCGAACTCATGCTCATATTATGAAAATAATTTAATTCTACTAGTAGTTTATTGAACTATTCAAATTATACTATTAATTTCTAATCACTTAGAAACTTATTTCTAATCTAATCATATTCAAATATGAATAATTCAAATTGAATTGGAAAATTATTTCTAATTTAAATTATAATTGAACAAATTAATTTATCTTGGTTTAATTAGAAACTAATTTCTAATGAAACCCCTTTCTAATTTTAACTAAACAAATTAGTTTTCTTAAATTAAAACAAACTAATTTCTAACATTTTATATTAATTAGAAACTAATTTAACTAACTTAATTAGTTTGTGTAAATTAGAAAATGTATTTCTAATTCTTTATGTTATATTTAATTTAAAACATATATCTAAAAAAACAAAAACACCTTTGTTAAAATGTTTTTTATTATATGGTTAACAATGTAACGTGGCCTTTTCACAAGTATACGGCTTTTTTTTCACAAACCACTCTTTTGTCTTATTATACTTATTTGGTCAACAAATACACCTTTTGAGAAAACACCACGTGCCTTTTGGTTGCAATATAGGAAGAAATCTCTTCTTCTTCTTCTCTGCATTTTTGACCTTTTTTTAATTTCTTTTCGTCCTTCTCTCGTTAGTGTTATCTCTTTGTTAAAAAAAACCCACACTTTGTAGACACGTTTGCTCCCTGAAGGTTTTATGCCAACACTAGTGTCACATATGCCAAGTTGCATATCCTATGGGAAACTCTTTCTATATGCCTATCTAAAAGGATAGTTATTTACCAAAATATATAAGAGAAAGAACCAAGCTTCTGATCCTTACCCGTTTGTTACTTCTCACTGTAGAAGAATGGTTTCCAAATTTGGATTTGGGTTTTGAATAACAGTGGAAAAAATTTAACAAAAACTTTGAATCCACAAAAATCCAAAACTACACAGCAAACACAAAACTATTCTTTTTTTTAGTTAGATTAGATCTTCATGAAAGAATAAAAATGTAAAACAAATCCACAATCTAAGTCCAGGATGACAAAATTTAGGGAAGAACTAAAACAACAACAATTCAAAGAGCAATAAGATAGTTGTAGAAGATAAGTGAAGTTATAATACCAGTGCAAAAACTTGATGACAAATTCATCTAGCCAAAGTTTAACACAAATTCGTATATCGTGATGTTAACGTGCATATATAAAAAAACACAGCCTTGCTATAATACCAATGTTAGGAAATAATCAACAAGATAAAAATACAATCATAGAGATCATGTCAAACATGATCATTTGCATATGCATATAATAAACAAAGAATCACGTACTTGGATTCCTATTGTAGCTCTACCGATTAAAGCACTTGTACTGCCTTTTCTTTTTCTACAGAAAGGTTTTTGTTTTTCTCATCAGAAGATGTCTTTTTACATCTTTTGTTTTTTAAAATGCTACACCTTAACTACCTTTGGTAGTTATGTAAAATAGACTTACCATAATACCCCTTATGGGTGTTTTTAATTCATTAATATTCAAAAACACAAGTCTTGTTAATTGAATTAGAAAACGTAACTCCCATGATCAGGAAGCCTTAGCACTTGAATGACCTCTACAAAAATACTACTAGAACCTATCTTATTAACAATAAACCTATGAAAAAGAACATTTCTATGTCAACCTTTCTAACTACAAATCCATAAGAGACAATTATAAACTGAATGAGTTGAGACAATTATAAGAGACAATTATAAAGTGAAAAAGAACATTTCTATGTCAACCTTTCTATGTCAACCTTTCTATGTCCCGATCTTTTAGTGAAATTTAGAAAAATTAAATGTATGAAATGAGTGTTTTTGTGTATGTATTGTGTTATAGATGCTGTTGTGTTTTAAGGAAATTGATGAGAAAAGAATTGATTGATTTTGACGACTTTGAGATTTGAGTAGATTTGTATGGGTATTGAAAATTAAAGTGAATGAATTGATTAAAATGGAAGTTGAAAAGCAAAGAAATAAATAGTAAGAAGTGTGAGAATTCGGAAGAGATGAAATTTATTAGTGAAAGTGTTAGATTTTGGAGTTTAAAAAAATCTGAAAATTTAAGGATGAATAGTAGTAGAAAATGCAAATTGGATAAGAAACTTTAAAAAATTTTCTGGCTTGATCTAGGCAGTTTTTGATCAAATGATCTTCATGAAAGTTGTAGTTTCTATTAAAAGCTTTCTATCGCCATAAAGGATGACATTTTTTGATATCGGGATTGAAAGTTATGATTATTCAAAATTAAGTGTATTTTGGTTTGCTTTTGAAAAATGTCCATTAAGTGTAGGATTGTGTACTATTTTTTGAGGCAAATTCTGGACTGATATATTTTGAATGGGATCAAATGGCCTTACTGAAAATTATAGAGGAAGTTTATAGCTTTTCAATGAGGTATAATATGTTATTTTTTATTGTGAAAATTGGAAGATATGAAAATGTGAAGATTGGATGTGATATAGGATGACAAATTTATGAGCAGAAACTTTGATTGAAAAATTGACCTAGTTAGAGGTTGAAATTGCCTTTAAGTCTTCATGAAAGTTTTAGATTATATTTTGATATTTCCATTGATGTGAAGTATGCAAATTTTTGGACCATGGAATGTGAAGTTATGAATTTTAGAAATTGGAGGGTCGAAAGAAGAGAAGGAGTAGCGCCCCCTCGCAATGGCGAGCGGCCGCGCCTGTTCACGCGTCTTGCTAAGCGACCTGTTCGCCCTCTCTGCTGAGTGATCTGCTCGCCCTCTCTGCGGAGTGACCTGCTCGCGCGTCCTGCCGAGCGACCTGCTCGCCCTCTCTGCCTAGCGACCCGCTCACGCACTCGTGAGCGAGCACCTCGCCCACTCGCGAGTGCGAGCTCCGATTTGAAATTTTTCCTGACCGACCTCTCTCTATTCTTTTAGCCATATCTTTTTCGTCCAATATCTGATTGACTTGGTTTTTGAATCTTTGGATTCCTAAGACAATTATCTACATCCTCATGGGAAATTTGTGAATTTTTGAGATTAAATTGAGGAAGATTAATTTAATCAAAGTGAGTTAGATAATTTTCTGAACATGGTTCAGTCTTTTGAGAAATTCTTGATATGTGGAGATCTGATTGGATCTGATTCTTGTTGAAAAATAGAATAGAGACATGGGGATACAAGTCATATGGAGGAATTGAATTTCAATTTAGCCACTAAGACTTTCAATTTCTGAATTGAAGTCGGGTTTAGTGTGCAGTCTTAGATTAGTAAGATCTCAAAGTATTTTGGCCATAACTTTTTTTCTAGTCATCCAAATGAGGTGATTCTTAATTTGGATTAAACTAGAGAGATAGGGCTACAAATGTAATGAAGGATTCAAGTTTCAATTTAGTCTTTAAGAATGCCAATTTTTGGATGGAATTAAAGTGCTGGAAAATATTTTAGCATAAGCATAGTCCGAAATGTTTGAGGTGTAACTTTTGGAGTAGTGAACCAAATTAAATGATTTTAGTGTCATTATGAAATTGAGACAATGAGAAACATTTCTATAGAAGGAAGTATTAGCAAATTCCTTCAATTTTATGGTTAGAAAAATGTCCTATAGTAAGCATGAATTAAAATGAATTTTAGGGGAAAATTTGGAAAAGTACTTAGGGTTTTAAGTTAGAAGGCTCATATGGAGGGGCATAATAGTCTTTTAGCACTCATTAAATGACATGGCATGTGGCTGTCATTTTTAAAGAAGGAGAAACACGACACTTACAAGGAAAGAAGAAAAGAAGAAGAGAAATAAGAAGAAAGGGAGAGTGAAGTTTCGATGGAGTGAAGGGAGAAAGAAAGAAGTGATTAGGGTTTTCGATTTTGTGAGTTTCCAAGAGGGTTTTGATGCTTATTCAAGAGGAAAAAGATGGAAGAAGACAAGAGCTTCCTTCCAAGCCAAGAAAATCTGAAAATGGAGAAGATTAAAGTAAGAGATGATTTTTGATCTTTGAGTTTTTAATGAGTTTTTGGTTTAGATACCTTAAGAATGTTATGGGTTTGTGATTTCTAAAGTTAATTTTGGTAATTAAGCCTTATGTGAAGTTTAATTTGGATGGTTATTAATTAGGATTTTTGTCATGGATTAGGGAATTGAAGTGAGGCTTTGGAGAAAATGATGCTTTGGGCAAGTTTTAAGCATGGAAATGAGGTGAGTAATATGTTCATATTTTGAATTATAAGTTAAATTTGTGTTCTTGAAAAATCAAGAAAGTGAAAGAAAGAAGTATCAGATTTTATTAATTCTGAATGTTTTTGAAAAATTGTTCCAAGTCTTAAATGTTTTGATAAATTAAGGAAATTTTTGAAATTCATTATTCATGATTGAATTGATAAATTATGAAAATTGTTGCATTTTTTTGTTTGATTGATTGAAAAATTGTATGTGATTTTGATCATTATGTGAAATTTGATATTCTGGAAAGTTGTTTGAAAATTGAATGATTGTTATGTGGGTTTTGAATGTATGAAATTGTGAATGTCAGTGTGTCTAATATGACACGATATGGAAATTAAGTTTTTGAAATGTGCCTTCGGGCAGCCCGATTTTTAAGTATGAATTATGTGTCATGTGGATTTGGTTAGGTTCCATAAGTTTGAGTCAAGTGCACTTGTCTCGTTTTTATAGGCTTCGCCCGCATGCCCGCTAGTAACATTGAAGCTCCGATTTCAGACTCCCATAAGCTCACGGCTACACTGGACCGCTATACGGGAAAGTGTAGTACGTTCTGTTCACGGCTGCACAGGACCACTATGCAGGAATGTGTAGTACGTTCCGTTTTGGACTGACTCAAACAATTCTGATGTGTTATGTGTTTTCTGATTTGTTTATATTTGTGATGCATTCATGTTTTGAATTTGTTTATGAAGTGTGAGAAATTTGAGAAATTTGAAAAATGAGAAAGTGAGTTTTCAACCATGAAATTTTGGAAATTGTTTATGATTGATTCGAAAAGTTGGAAAGTTTGAAAAATAAGCTTTTGATAAATTTTTCTACTTTGAAATGTTTATAAATGGAAAAATGAGTTTTGAAAATGATTTTTGCTTATGTTTCGATTTATAAACATGTTATCCATGAGCTGTCTAGCTCACCCCTTTCATCCCCCTCTCCAGGTATCAAGAAGGAGACCAGATGAAAGAAAGTTATGACATTCGTTCGTTATGTTTATGTGTATGTTTTTAGTTGGATTGTTGTAAAAATAAGAGCTCAGGCTTATGTTGAATATTGTGGGATTTTAGTATCTTTGTATTTGAAATTTTGAGATTATGTTGTACCGTGGCTTGAAAATGCCACTTTTGTTTTCTATTGGAGTATGAAATTGAATTATGGATTTGTATATGGAATAGCATAGTGAGTCATGGTTTTGTATATAAATTGAATTGAGATATGAATGTGTTTTGGATTTGGATGAATATGGTTGAATGCGTTTGATTATGATGGGTTCTGGATAGGAAGTCCGATGATGCTGTTGGAATTGAGATATTGAAGTGCTTTTTGTGTATGGTTGATTGTCATGCATGAGATTTTATGGAAAAAGAAGAATAAGTTGTTAAAAGATGAAATATGGGATTTGTATAACTGTATAAGACAAATTTTATGATTTGAGTTTTTGATTGAGGTAATGGAATTGATGAATTCCAAATTGAAGAAGTGTATTGCTTTGTATGAGATTAAGAAAAATGAAAATGATGAAAAGAATGAAAGGAAAAAATTTATACCGGTTCGAAATGTCTTAGTCTAAGGTTTCCAACTCGACGCTTTTCTTAGATATTTGTTTTCGTATGTCGGATTAAGTTTTTGCTCCTCTTTTGATTTGTTTGCTTCCGCTTTATGACTTTCGATTTGATTCGCTTTCGATTTCGATATGATTTCGTCTTTGTTTTTGATTCGATTTGCTTTTTGCATCCGTTTTGTCTGCCTTTCACTTATGCTTTTGATTGAGTTCATTTTCACCCTTTTGTTTCGTTTTCCGTTTTTGTTCCGTTTTTCATTCCTCCGGTTGGGGTCCAGTCTTGAGATCGGGTCCCAACAGGATTGGTGAACACAATGGTTAATGAAGATGAATTGTTTGTTGCCAAATTTAATTATGATGAGAATGCACAGAGAGTGATAAAGGTAAGGCCCTAGCATGCAGTTGGACATCCAATCCTACTTAACAAATGGCATCTAGGGTAACATTGGACAGACGCAAGCTAGAAACTATCCCCTTATGGATGAACTTCCATAAATTTCTAATGGAGTACTGGTTTTACGAAGGGTATGAACTACATTGTAAGCAAGATAGGTAAATCTTTGGAAATGAATGAGAATACCGCAATGATGAAGAGAATTGGGTTTGCTAGGGTGTGTGTTAATGTGGATATCATAAAGAAACTACTTGATTCCTTTAGGATTATGAAGTTAAATGAGGATGGGAAGCTTGAAGAAGATCTTGTAAGGGTCACCTATATGTGAAAACCAAAAACTAGAGAGGAAAGGCTGATTTGGAGGAGAAAATAAAATCAAGAAGGGAATACAAGAATTGTGATGGAATCAAAACATATGGAGGAAACTCCAGTTGATAGAGAGGAACCACTTATTGAACAAAACAATCAAAATCATAACAAAAAGGAGAGCAAAACATCAAGAAAAGGTAAATAGGTGCTCGATGACCTAGAGAAAAACCAAAGAGTAGATAGAAGTCCTCAAAAGGGAGACTTTTGGTATAAAGCTTAACACCAAAATTAGTTCTCCTGGTGCAAGTAAGAAATCAAAGAGGAAAAAAGTCTGATAAGAAGAAATGGTGAAGTTAGTTGAAGCTCGACAAATGTATGGTAAATGATGAATGGCAAGCACACTTTCCACTTAACACTGCCATATTTGAGGAACCTAACATCTCAGATCACAAGTCAATTGTGGTTGATTTTACTATCTCTAATGATGGAAGAAATGTCCCTTTCAGGGTCTTCAACCATCTGATGGAAAACCCCAAGTTTAGGGACATATTAAAAGGGGTAATGAGTAAGGTAATTATAAGAACAAAGGATTATATTGTAAGTACGAAACTAAAGGCAGTGAAAGAGAATTTGAAAGCTCTTAGCAAAGAAAGCATTGTTCTTGAACAACATTAAAAAAAAAACTAAAGCATTGGAGAGATGGCAGAAATGTCAAAGTAGAGTGTTAGCTAGACTTGATGATCAACAGCTAAGAAAGGAGGAAGCTGACCTGTTTAGCTACTACAATAAAACACTAGAAGACAACTACAACCTACAGAGAGAGAAATAAAGAATGCTTTGGCTAAAGGATGGTAAGAGGTGCACAAAATGTTTTATAAAATCCATTAAAGCAAGGAGGAAAAAGAACTTTATAAAGCTCTTTGAAGACGAAATAGGTCAAAAATTTCGAGATCAGGAGAGCAAGAAAATAATCACTTTTGAATTCTTTAACAAGCAATGTGGGCTAGAGGATGTAGTAATGTATATAATAGATTTATGAAGAGGATAAGGAAGAGATCATTGAAGAAATAACTGGAGAAGAGATCAAAGAAGCTTTGTTCTCAATGCATCCTAATAAATCTCCTAGTCTAGATGGTTTTAACGGAAAAATTTTCCAAAAAAAAGGGATATCTTGGGGAAAGAAGTTACAGAGGTAGTGAAGGAGTTCTCTCTAAACATACTATATTGAAAGAGTGGAAGAAAACATACATGAGCCTTATTCCAAAATAAAATAATGCCAACAGGTTAGGGCATTTTAGGCTCATTACTTGATGCAATATTCTCTACAAAATTGTCACAAATATTCTTGCAAATAGATCAAAATGTGTTCATCAAAGGAAGGTCAATAGGCACCAACATTTTACTTTGTCAAGAACTCCTAAAAGGTTATAATACCAAAAAAAAAGAGTAAAGCATTGCACTATTAAGATAGACTTGGCTAAGGCTTATGGTTTAGTTCAAGTCTATCTTAATAGTGCAATTCTTCACTCTTTTTTTGGTATTATAACCTTTTAGGAGTTCCTGACAAAGTAAAATGTTCATTTTCAACATTCCAGAAGTAGTTGGATATCCACCCTTGTTCGGGGAATAGATTGAAGTATGCGTGACTACTGCATCTCTTGCTATCTTAGTGAATGGAGAATCCACAAAACTAATAAAAACCAAGAGAGGATTAAGGCAAGGGGATCCCCTATCCACTTTCCTATTTGTGTTATGCATGGAGGTCCTCTCAATCATCCGTGCAAAAGATATTGAAATGAATTTCAATGTCATCATAGATGTAAAGGTAACAAAATAACTCACCTAGCTTTTGCAAATGACTTGTTACTATTTTGTAGGGTTGAAATGCAATATATCAACTTGCTCATGCAATCTATGGAGGATTTCAAAGCTATGTTAGGATTGACAAGCAATCTTCTATCTGTCAACTAATTCCATAATAGAAATTGCTTTGAAAGCCTTAGAGATGGTGGTTTAATAAGGAAACTTTCCTCTTAAGTATCATGGTGTGCTAATTTCACAAAAAGAATCACCACCTCATCTTTTAGAACACTAATAAACTCATTCAATCAGAGAATCAATCATTGGTGTAACAAGCATCTAAGCTATAGAGGAAGATTGCAACTAGTACAAAAATATTAAGCAACTTAGCTACCTATTAGACTAGTTACTTATCACTTCCAAAGAATGGACTAAAGGAGATAGATAAAAAGTTAAGGGACTTACCGTGGGATGGCATGTCAAAATAACAAGGCAAAAGTCAGTTGGAATAAGATATTCAAACCAAAGAGTTAAGGTGGTTTAGGAATATACTCAGCTAGATTGCAAGAAAGATGAACTACAGGTAAAGTGGGTTCACAATGTATTCATTAAACATGATAGCATTTGGAATATGAAAATCAAGCAAGATATGTCATGGAATTTCAAACAAATATTGAGGACAAGATAGTGGATGTATGATCTAGTTTTTAATAAAATAAGGAATATTGAAACCACACTGTTTTGGTTCGACAATTGGCACAACAAGGGACCTGTGTACAAAGTTGAGGAGATCCAACACTTGCAGTTTGTTGTGACCCCTGATACCAAGGTCAACAAGTTAATAAAAAATAATCATTAGAGATGACCTTACCATAACAACATAAGTGTGAAAATCATAATGAATAATCTACCTAGTTGTCAATAGACTAAACAGGATGAAATTTTGTGGATTATAGAGGGTTTAAAAACCTTCATCTCAAAGCTTGCAGTGCCTTCCTCCAAAAGAAACCTAATAATAGAGTGAGGTGGAGAACTCTAGTTTGGGATAATGAAATTAACCCTTCATATGCATTCATTCTATGGTTGAGGCTAGTTGGGAGCCTCTTTACCAAGGATAAAATTATATTTCCAATTGCGTCATTGGAGTGTGAACAATAAATATGGAAACCCTGGACCATATTATAGTTAAATGCAGTTAAACATCAAGCATTTGAAATAGAATACAGAGGGTTATTAACATAAAAAAATCAGTAAACTCCTACGATGAATTAATTTCTTGGATAAAAACACTAAGAATGGATGGCAAGGCATATTACAAGGAAGTTAAGATCAGTTTTACATCTATAGTATATAATATATGGTAAGAAAGAAACTTCAAAATCTTCATAAAGGAGGGTAGGAGTAAAGAGTTGTTATACCTGAAAATCTATCTTTAGTGTAGACTATCTTTGTTAGAAAAAGGGATAATTGTTAAACTCTCTACAAACATGAGGGAAAGATTGTTACTAGATTAACTTTCCTAACTCCGGCTTGTAACTTGGAAACTTAGATTCTCTATATTTTGTAACTATAGTTCTTTTGATCCTTAAAAGTTTGTACATACATTTCTATCAATGAATTACTATCACTTTTCAAAAAAATAGCCCAAGTTTTTATTAAACGATAAGCATGAATTTATTGTTATGTTAGTAAAATAATTTGTTTATTTTATGATTTTAGAGTTTTATGGGTAACCTCTAATTTTTGAAAATTTGTTTTCAACAAATGGTTTTCATAAAGAGGACATCAAAAATTTTATGAATTGCCTAAAAGACATGTGAGTTGCCTAATATATAACTAGTGCATTGAGTATAAAAGAGATGAGTTATTATCCCCTAGCTAGGGACAAAGCCTTTAGACTCTAGCCTAATATCCTAGCTTGTATTCTATCAATTAGCAATTTGTAATATCTATAAGTTGACTTAAAAGCAGTAAAGGGAACTACCAGGTATGTAAATGGCAAGTCATATCGACAATGCAAGATGTGTCAATGGATGTAGAAGAAGAGAAAATAAAACATTCTTGGAGTAATCTTTAGTATAGGACTACAATTTTGTCTCTGTATAAAGTTTCTAGATAATTCATGTACCAAAATGAGTTTTTAGTGATTCCCTTTGGTCGGCGAGAGAAAGTGGTGGCAGTGACAAGGAAGAGATTGACTGCTATTCGATGTCATTCACTGACATTTGCCATCGATATCCATCACTGCAAGAGAGGGAGACACTATTGGCACTTGTCAATGCTGCCCCTCAATAGAATAAGCATCGCTCTCATTTCTTCCACTTGATCAAGCAACATCTCCATTAAATCATTTCTAGGCTTTTGGATTTGTGACATAAATTCCTGAAACCTTCATTTTTCAATTTTTATTTTGCCTTACTATTAAATTCTAGGTTTATTTTTGGTTTGGAATGTAAAATAACATGAATTGATTGTAGAATCCAAACAAAGCAGATCTCTTTTATAGGCTTGTTTTAGTTTTCCTCATAATTAGAGTTTGAGTTTTTGCAATATTCATTTTTGGTTAAGTTAATTTATGTTAAAAGTTAAAATGGGTCTCATATTTAAAAATATTAGTAAAATTTTAAAACCTTAATTTAAGTATATGGGTCCTATATTATCACATAATAATGTAGGACCCACCTAAATATTAAAATCATATAAATATGTGCTAGGTCATCACTGATCTAACAGAAAACTTATAGGGTCACATTGCCTTCAAATTATTTGTTTATTATGGTTAAATTTTAACATTTTTAAATGTTAGGGTCTAATTTGCACTCTTCGAAACGTTTGGGTTAAATTTCTCGAAGGATGTAAACCTTGGGGTTAAAAATGACCCTTTTGTCTTTTACCTTTTTATAACTCAAAATTAGGGTTTATGGAGTAGCTACAGTCACCCATACAGTTGTGTGTATGATTGTGTTTCTCAATCTTGCATTAATTATGTAAAATTTATATAGATATAAATTCTCAAAGAGTTACACGATCATGGATGTTACCCCCAGAATTTTTTTTATGATAAACCAAGCCTGAATTGATTAAAATGAGTAAGTAGCATAAATTGATTGAGTTTGATGACATTAAGTAAGTTAAGTTAGTATGAATTAACATATGACGTTAAAGGAGTTAGTTAAAGAATTAATGAAGTCAAAGGTGTTAGTTGGACTTAAAAGAGTAAGATGTAACTAATGGATTAATTGGGCTTTGGGTCCAAATGATATGAAATAAGA
>JANTNU010000003.1:17092295-17109157 GCA_024752395.1 Erythroxylum havanense
GGGCTTGCGGGAGTCGAACCTGTGACCTCAGGGTTTTGATGCGTTGAGACGCACGCCTCACACCACTGAGCTACGTAACCTGGCGACCACACCAGGGACAATACCTGGCCGGTGAGGCTCCCGGCCCAAACCAATAGTAATAATAATAATAGTAATAATATTAATAATATTAATATTAATAATGATAACGATAATAATAACAATAAAAAGCCACAAAAGGACAATAAAGTGACTATTCTGAGCTAAGTTTTAAGGTCCATAAACTCAACGAAAGCGTAATTTATTATTCCTCCATTTCTATGGAATTTGCAGCTCCAGTAATTTGGGGGAGCTAGTTTCTATGAACCAAGATCCTCTGTTCAGTATCACTATTTATTCTGTGAGACCCACGCGAGGTCCACACGGGACTTACACAAGACTCACATAAATAAACGACTGAGATTCATTGGACACAATAAGATATCATAATATTAAACAAGAAATCTGGACTCAGTTTCTATCCCTCAACTCGAACAGGAGAAGATGAGATTGATTGCATCCTTTGCAAAATGTCGTTAGGGAGTCTCTTCTTAATTT
The DNA here is from genome assembly GCA_024752395.1 of Erythroxylum havanense. Classification (NCBI taxonomy): domain Eukaryota; kingdom Viridiplantae; phylum Streptophyta; class Magnoliopsida; order Malpighiales; family Erythroxylaceae; genus Erythroxylum; species Erythroxylum havanense. The sequence continues at coordinate 17,092,872 of JANTNU010000003.1, forward strand.
AAGATATCATAATATTAAACAAGAAATCTGGACTCAGTTTCTATCCCTCGACTCGAACAGGAGAAGATGAGATTGATTGCATCCTTTGCAAAATGTCGTTAGGGAGTCTCTTCTTAATTTTCAACACATAGTAGTTAGTCAGTAATCAATTGATTTGATGTATATTCTATCTATTTATCATTTCCTTGATGAGTTGTAAATTAGAGGCTCTTGATAGAATAATTTTCCTAGTCCAGCTTTGAATTCGACTCTGCATTACAGAGTGATCACTTTACTTATCATGCTTGAATGTCCTCGTATTTCTTTCCTGTCAAATATCATCCAAATGTTATGAACGCAGTATAAGGTCTAGAGTTCCCAGGCTGTTCAGCCGTGTCATTCCATTCGTTATACTCGCAAGTTAACACTACAACATAGTCAATTTGTCCTAAAAAAAAAAAAACAGATAATTATTTATGATGTTTCCATTTTTGTAGCATAGAACGTTGTTAATTCTCAGTAGTAAAAGCTATAAGCAACGTTTGCCATAATCATAGACAAATATTATTAGCGATTAATTTTTTTGTACCTAAAACACTATAAATAAGCAGTCAAATATCAAGTATAAGTCAATATTAGTAAGAAAAAATTTTGTTGCTACATAATAGGCACAAAAAAAAAGAACGTAGCTAATATTTTTCACTACATTTTATGCATTGGTAGTGATATATAGTTTATTACTTTTTCTAAGTGTGTAAATAAAATTTTAACTACATTTTTATATTTCGTTTGCTACAAGCTGTCAAACATTTTTTTACAACTTTTTGCATAATCTATAATATTTAACAATTTGCAACGTTTTGTATATAATGTATACTATTTTTTGTTGTAAATTATTTAGTTATTATTATAAAATTAAATTATAAAAAACATTATTAATTTAAAATTGTGAACATTCTTTGTATAAGTAAAATTATACATGTATCATCCAATTATACAAACAAAAATAATATAACATTAATAGTTGATCCTTTATTCTTACACAAAATATTAATAATCATTTGAGCATTCCTTATAAACAAAACAATACGGAGAAAATTTTTCACAAATTAAAATATGTCTAGAAATACTATCAAAGACTATAAGGAATAAAAGCAATGAATAGAAGCTGGTAGAGACCATCTCAATTTCAATTTGATTTCATCTCAATATCTATATTCCCAGTAGAAGAGGTATCAGAGGTATCCTTAGGTAGAAGCCTTAATAGTGACAAATGTAATAATGAGCTGATATTGCAAAGTATATCACTGTCGCCAAGTCACCAAAGTTGTTCTTAGTGATTCCGAAAACTTTGGCACCAATTAACTCTCCATTTACACCCCCTCCAGTTGATATGAACATGAGGGTTGAAAAAAAGGGTGGCTTCCATTACTTCAGGGCATAATTTTGCTGCTAATACGACAACGGCTTGAAAGAAGCTTGTAAAAGATAAAAAGTGATCAATGTTTTTGCTCATGCATAAGCCAAAATGATCTAAGTAGCATATGATTCTAGGTCAGAAAATCATCATGAATGATCCTTCAAGGATAGCTATCAAGTGTTTTAAATTCGATTCAAAGATAGGCATGCCTGATGTGGGTTTTTAATAAATATCATGATATAGTATATTGAAGCCAACATGCATGAAATTAAGATCAGTGTACGATAAGACAATTAAACAAAAGATCTGATAAATGTTACACTTACCCAACCAAGAATAGTTCAAATCAAAGAATCTCTAATTGAGAACCATTCATCATTTATACCAAATTGTCGGTTTAATCCAGTGTTATGATATGTGCTAAAATATCTTACTAATTAATTTTGGGCATTATTTGTAATTGGAAAAAGTTGAACAATTTTGAAATTTTACTATGCTAAGTTATCTGTCTTATGTGAAGATCAAGATCCAAATGAGGATAGGATTTAATTGGAATCAAATCATCATATCTTGACTAATATAAGATATAGCTGTTTGGTGATTTTTGGACAATTATTTGATAGCCTATTTTGGGAATAATGGCTATCTAAGGTAGCTGGTTTTTTTAGAGATTCTATCGACTATTTTGTAGTAGCATTATTGCTATATTTCACGTAATTTTTGGGGATGTTTTGTTGCTATCTTGTGTGGGAAAAACTGACAAGGATATGGTGACTTGATCGCTGGATTTTTGGGAATTTTGAGTGATCTTTGGAAGCTAACTTTTGCAGAATTTTTTTCCAAATTGAGCAGTTGTGTTTTCTGTTGATTGGATGTGTTCTTTCTTTAGTGTTGTGGGACTTTGTGGATTGCCTGAAACATTTCCAAAATATGTGGAGTTGTTTCAACTCTTTTGTTTTGACGCTTTAGTGATGAAACGTTAGTATTTTGTTAAGTTTTATGGCTGTTATACGTGGGATATCTCAGTGATATTATCAAAGGTTCGTAGTAGAATTTTTGGTGGACAACTTATTGATCTTTCGTTAAAGAAGCTGTATTTTTGGGGGAGTTATTTCTTTGATCTTAAGTGTCATTGTTTATGTCCGTCATTGTTTCTATTACTTGAGTTATATTATTTTCATTATTTATTATCAAATATTGTTGAGAAAATTCTCTATTGAAGTTAGCATGAGGTGGTTATGTTATTGGGAGTTAAATACTTTCATGGGTTGTAAGGACGAGGGATAGTGTCAAGGATAAGGTGAGTTGACTCTATAATACATTGAGTAAAACTATTGTTGTTCTTTGGTGAAGTCATTAAAATGGGTGAGGGTCTTGCAGACATAAGTAAGATGTGTTGAACTGTGTTACCAAATCTCAGGTGTTGATTTGTTTATTTTGCATTTAATTTTTCTATTTTCGTTTATCCTAGAAAATTTATAAATTACTAATACTGTTGTTTTATATCAAGCAACCACATATACAATTTAAAGCAACTTCCAAGTTTTTACAAAACTACATCCTTTTGAATTTTCAATTGATATTAGAGAGGGTCACCAAATCAAAACTTGGTACATTAAGTTAATACAAATCTATGTTTCATAATTATAGCTATAAAAGAAGGAGCATCAATCACCATACCACTATTGATAGATGGTTCAAATTATTTGACTTGAAAACCAAGGATGAAAGTATTCATTCAAGCATAAGGAACTATGAAATGGACTTCATAGTTGAATGGCTGGATACATCTAATGATGATTGATGAAAACAATGAAGCAGTATATAAAGATCCATCTAAATGGACAAGAGCTGAAGAAGACACTATAAAAAAATTAGACAATCTGCGACGTTTGACTGAGGAAATGTCGCAGATTGTATAAGCTTATCGTGACGTTTTTGAAACGTCAAGAAAAGGTTAAGGTTTCAGGAATGTTGTATTAAAATGACGTAGAAAGGATGTATTAATTGAGACGTTTTACAATTAAAACGTGGCCAAATAAGTATTACGATGTTTTCTGAGTAAAACGTCATGGAAGAGTTAGTTAATAACTTAAAACCCCTGTCGTTTAACTAATTAACGTTGGCGGTTCAAAACTTTCTTCAATATCGCACCTCCCACACTTACTCATCAGACAACTTTGCGCTCTCTCACCATTTTCAGGCACCTTAAAATCTCCTCTCAACATCACTGTCATTGTTCCTCCATGCGCGTTGATTCCTAAGGTACATTATGATGCCCACTGCTCTTTTATCTTTGTGTTTGATTTGTTAAAGCTCGAACTTGGTGTGGTGGGTGGTGGTGGTGGTGAGTGGTGATTGTGGTGGGTGGTGGCTGCATGTTTAAAATACCCACGAATGTACTTTCTCTATCTTTCTCTCTCTCTCTCTGTTATTGATTTTGTTAAACTTTAAACGATTTTCTGTCTGGTGTTGTTTGAAATGGCTTTTCCAATGGGTTTTTACTAGGTTTGAACAATATTATCAATTCTTAGTATTGGGTTTCTGGTATTGTACCATCTCCAACATTCAATGTCTCCTTTTCTCTCATCCATATCCCTTCTTAATTTATGGCTTCATCGGAAGCAATGTAATCTTTTAGCTAATTAATTTATGTAGCTTAATTGTGTGTTAGAAAACATGATGTTGTGTGCTTGCTTTGCTGCCAAATTAAGCTAATATTAAGATCTAGTTTTAGAGACCTAATCACAATATATATTGATAATTCAAATATACAGTAAAAATATTAATCCAATGCTAGGCTGGTTAGTAGTAGGATGTGCTTTTCAAAATGTGCTTTTCAGGACTCACTTTAGTAATAGAAAGAGTAGTAGGATGTGCTTTTCAGGACTCACTTCAATAATAGAGTTCGACTTTTATTAATATGCATATATAAAACTTATTCTAATGTTTTCATCTCACTTTTTATATATATTTAAGGTGTCTTGTTCGTTACAATGTAATATACAGCCTAATTCATATAATTATTAGAATTAAATGAATTTGTCACTAAAGTTGGATACATAATAATAAAGCTTACCTGACCTAAACATGATTGGTTTAATACAAGAAACTTGTTAACTTGTGAACTTCACTTTGTATACTCTGATATAATTGTACACCACATTTTCATTTGATCATATTTATACTTGTTAATTATTGTATGCAATGGCAATATCATTGTTGCTATATGTTGTTATATGTCTATCCATTAGTAGTGTCCTTCTTGAGATGAAAAAATTTGGTAATGTTTGTTTCATTGCTCTAGCTCATCATCAGGTGGTATTTTTGCAAAACTAACGACTGGCCCTCTTAAGGATTGCAGAGGAATATTTTTGAAGTAAATTGAGTGTTGTGATAGATTTCAACATAGAAGTAGTGGATTTGGTATGAAAATTGTGCATTTTATATTATGCATTTCCAAAGATTTGTACTCTTCTCTTGTGTGGCAAAATGCCTTGTTTTGTTGTAGTATAAACTTTTCTTTTTCTGTGAATACTATTTACGTTTTTGTACTTGATTTTAAGGAGTCCTTAGGATTGTAACCCATGACTTTAGGATACCATCTTATTTGTTTAGGATTTGCAATGTATTAGCTACTAGTTGGACTATTGAGCAACTAGTTATAGCTACTCAGCATCATAAGGAATAAGTGTGAAATAATGAGATTATTGGTCACCCTTTCAACAAAAAGATTTAAAATCCTAAGAAGTAGAGGTTTGAATATAATAGACATGTTTGATTAGTTTAATTATATGGTGCAAAGTATTTTGGTTGTGGAACTATTAAACATGGTTGAGGATGCGGGGTAGATCAATTTTTTTCAAATTTGTGAGGATGTCTAAAAAAAAGTAACCTTCTCAAATTTTGACTAAATTTGAGAAGAATGGAGAAGTTGCATAGGATGACTCAAATGGGATTAGATTTCAGATGAGAGTTGCATAAATGTGTACAAACATTTGAATATAAAACTTTCCTAAATAATATATACATATGTGGAATTTTGATGTAAATTTTGGAATGGAAGTCATGGTTACAATACCATAAGAATAAAGAGTTGACACAATTAACATGCTTTCATTTTTTACATCGTGTTATTAGCCTCACCAGTTTTGAGGATAAGGGTAGTTACTCAATGCAATTTGTTTTAAATATAGTGCTTAGTAAAGAATCAACAATATGACTTGGCCTTCTATTTTTAAGTTATTTATATGCAATAGATATAAGAAAATTACCATAATCGTTATTAGTGTCAATTATAGTCTAGCATAATGGTACTTGTTCTCAAATTAGCTACAATTATTGTAATAATTCATAACTACATATCTTCGGTATCCATTGTGACAATGTATAAGATCGATTCCTCTTTAAGGTTAAAGAGATAATCTATGTATCATCCCCTTAATTTATATGTGAGTAAACTAAACAAAAGAAGAATTATAGTCTAATAAGTTATCGCCATAACCTTTTGAATAGTAGCTCATACGTGCAATAAGTGTATACAATCATGCAAGACCACGTTATTATTCCAACTTGTTGCTTGTGTTTTATGTGTAAATTAAATTCCCACTAACATAACATAATGTTCGCATTCTTATGTTAAATTAATAGGTACTTGTTGCATGAATTATATGAGGTCTCAAATGGATGTTTTTGACCATTTAAAATCATACAGTAGTTGGGTTTTGCACGGTGAAATGCCAGAATATAGATTTATCTCTAGGGAAGAAAGGCTTGACAATGCAAATGTAGACATTGATGGGATGGGCAATGATATTAATGAGGGTGATGGTGATGAGGAGGATGATGGCATGCAAGATTTGCTTCATGATGTGGGTACTTTCTTAAATGATTTTCCAATTGATGAGGATGGAAGGAGTCGTCCTATAGGCGTCGAAGATTCTATAGGACGAGGCTTTCATGAATTGTTGAGTAAAGCAATTAAAGAGTTGTACCCCGGATGTAAAAACTTTTCAAAGTTGTCGTTTTTAATAAAGTTGTTTCATTTGAAAGTATACAACAAGTGGAGCAATAATTCATTTGGCATGTTACTTACTTTACCGAGGGATGTATTACCTAATTGTGAAACTTTGTCGAAGTCTTATTATGAAGCAAATCAATTTCTACGAAGCCTAGGTTTGGGTTATATGTCGATACATGCATGCAAGTATGATTGTTCCCTATTTTGGAAAGAGTATAGGGACTGGCAAAGTTGTCCCAAGTGTGGAACATCAAGATAGAGAATTAATGATGACAAGGGTAAGAAGATACCTCATAAAGTATTGTGGTACTTTCCAATAAAGTCCATATTACAACGATTATTCATGTCAAGTAAGATCGTTAAATAAATGACTAGGCATAATGATAGGCCTAAAGATGAAGGAGATACCATGGTTCATCCTTCTGATGGAGAAGCTTGGAAGTGCTTTGATGAGCTATATCCTGAGTTTACCAAAGAACCACGTAATGTTAGACTAGGCTTAGCAACAGATGGATTCAATCTACATGGCAATTTGTCACTTTCATACAACCTGTTGTTCTTTTAGCATACAATCTACCCCTTTGGATGATACCTTTTGTACTACAAGATATGATTCGTATATTTGCGGTATTGAAAGTTTTATTACAAACTTGTCAATAAGTTTTTTGCATATCCTAACTAATATGCATATTCATTCCAAGATACACAAAAGGCAAAACTCATAAGTTACTATGTCTTCACAATTTAAATGACCTTGTTCAAAATTAAGCAATTCTATTCAATTCATGTCATTTACACGTTTACACAAAGCACACAATATTCAATAAAATATTCAGGTTATATCAACCTAATCAAAACTAACACAGTATAAATGAAAAATTCACACATAATTAATATGCAATATCCCCACACTTGAATAACATATTATCCTCAATGTGAGAAACAAAAAATATAAGTAAAGATAAATAACAATAAAGAAAAAACTTATAGCAATAATATTTATAGTGCTTCAACAGTGATAGTGCGGGTGATGGAATTTAGAGACACTTTATGCTATAAAGATCCATCAATTCACTCCCTAAAAAATAAACATAAAAAATTAGAAAAAATAAAGTGCTAACAAAATCAAATAAACAAAAAATATATAATATAAAAAAATTGCAAGTAAAGTAAAAGACACGTCAACTATAGACATCACAAAGAAGAAAAAAAAGAGAGATTCAAATAGTTAAACGCTAAGAAGCTGTAGAAAGAATGATGGCGGAGGAAAGAAACCAAAGAGAGCATCAAAGGATCTTTATGGACTTTATGAAGCTAGAGTTCAATACCAATCATCAAGGAATTACACAATCCCCAGTGCAACAGAATACCTTCGAAATTAGACTAGCACTAATGAACATGTTATAAACCAATGTTCAATTTAATGGTTTCGTCAATAAAGATCCCAATGCTCATCTGGTCAATTACTTAGAGATTTGTGATATGTTTCGGTATAATGGATTGTCACAAAAGGTAATCAAGATGAGGCTCTTCCCTTTTACACTCAAGGATAGATTCAAGGTGTGGTTTCATTCACTAAACCCAATGAATATCACAATATGGGAGCAAGTGGTGCAAACCTTTTTGTCTAAGTACTTACTTTGACAAAGACAATAAGGCTTATAAAGGAAATAAAAAATTTCTAGCAAAACGAAAGGGAGTCATTATGATTTAAAGACTTGTAAAAAAAATGTCCACAACACAACTTGCCAAAGGAGTTTCTCTTATAGATGTTTTACAATGGATTTAATCCATCCACACAAGGCACTATGGATGTAGCAATTGATGGCTCATTAATGAGGAAAATATTTAGAGACACACAATTTGTTATAAAAGATGATAAATAATAGTTGTCTTTGGACATTGGAACGAAGTAGATAACAGTCAAACTTCTAAAATTTAAAAGGAATGATTGATGTAAATTTAGTGATAGCATTGCAGGTTAAGGTCACCAACCTAACCAAGCAATTGAACATCATGAGAACCATCTCTTCCTTTCCACTCAAAAAAATTTAGCAAGGATGCGAGCTATGCAAAAAAGAGAGCCATGTCACAGCTAATTGCTTCTTAGTCAAAAATAACAACATGCAGTAGCTCAACTTCATGGGAGCATAATTTAGTTGGGTAGGTAATAATCCTCACTTGAACATGTACAATCCTAGATGGCAGAACCACCAAAATTTTTCTTGGTCGAACAATGCAGGAACTCAAGTAAGAAATTAAGGCTCGCCAAGATTTCATCAAGACAAGTCTAGTTCATGGGATTCAAAGATGGACAAGTTCATGTACATGATGAATTCTAAGTTGATTTGTCTAGAAAAGGCCTAGAAGAGGATGGAAGGACAATTCACACAAGTAGTAAAGAATCATGCCTCTTCTATTCACAATCTAGAGGTTCAAGTGGGCTAAATAGCCAATGAATTATCTACGAGAAGTGTGGGGAATCTCCCAAGTAATAAAGAAGCAAATCCAAGGGAGTAAGTTAAGTATATCACACTTAGGAGTGGGAAGGAACTAGAAGAACCAGAAAAGAAACAAGAGAAAAAAAACAGAGATGAAGAGAAGAATAAGGTCCCTCCCTATGTTCTTCCTCCTCCATATCCACTAAAAATATGATTCCCACAAAGACTTCAAAAGAACAAATTGGATGCACAAATTGCAAAGTTCGTAGAAAAGATGAAGACATTGCAAATTAACTTATCTTTTGCGTAAGTTTTGGAGAGCATAACCAAATATGTGAAATTTCTCAAAGACATCTTATCAGGAAAGTGGACTTCAGATGACAATCAAATGGTCTCTATGACAGAAAGCTACAGCTCTATAATTACCAACCATAAGCCCTCAAAATTTAAAGATATAGAGAGTTTTACTATACCCTTTATAATTGGTAATTTAAAATTTTATAGATGCTTATATGACTTAGGTGTAAGTATTAATTTTGTGTCTTTGTCAATTTTTAGGAAGTTGGGGCTAGGAGATGGGAAGATAACTTCCATCCTTATTCAATTTGTGGATCAATTGATAAAGAAACCATTTGGCATGGTGGAGGATGTGCAAATAAAAGTGGACAAATTTATCATTCCTATGGATTTTGTCATGCTTGACATTGAAGAGGATCAAAACTATCCACTAAATCTTGATAAACCCTTTTTGAACACTAGAAAACTTTGATAGATGTCAATAAAGGAATAAGGAATCCTCTTCCTTTATATTGGTTATGAATAAGTGGAACTTTATGTCAAAGATATTAAAGAATTTGAAAGAGAATAACTCATTCATAAGAATTGATATTATTGAATCTTTAAAGGAGCAAGAGGAGGAGCAAATTTCAAAAACTATTAATGAAGTATTAGAAGTCGCTTTAAGTATGAATAGTTTCTACCTGCCACAATACAAATTGTTGGATTCAATTGACGATTCAGTGAGTTTTATCATTCCTTATTTTATTGATTGTTTGTTACTAAAAAGGGCATTACAGAACTTACTTAAATTTCTTAATTTGATCAATTATGTCCTTTTTATTAACTTGCAACATGTAGCTTACTTACAGACCATTAAACTATCATATGGAGAAACAGATGGAAGAAAGCAACTGATTATAGACCAAGGTTAAGGGTATAAGGAAAAATTACATTAAGCTAATTACGTTAAATAAGCGTTACTTAGGAGATAACTTAAGAATTAGGATAGGATTTTTTGACAATTTATTTTGTTGGTACTTTTTTTTAATGTTTATTTTATATGGAGTGAATTGATGGATCCTTATGGCATGGAGTGCCTCCAAATTCTATTACCCATACCATCACTGCCGAAGCACCATAAATATTCTTGCTCTAACTTTTGCTTTGTTATCTATCTTTATTTGTATTGTTTTTTCTCATATTAAGGACAATATGTTGTTCAAGTGTGGGGATGTATATGTAATTGCGCATTAATTTTATGAGAATTTTGCATTTCTATTGTGTTAATTTTGATGAGGTTGACATAGTGTGAACATTTTGTTGCATGAAGTGCATTTTGTGTGAATGTGTAAATGACATGAATTAAATGGAATTGCTTACTTTTGAACATGGTCATTTAAACTGTAAAGACATAGTAACTTGTGAATTTTGCATTTTAAGTATCTTTGGAATGAATATGTATACTAGTTAGGATATGATACCTATTCTTTCACTTAGGGAAATTTGTTTAAATAAATTTATAATTAAAGTCAATTGAATTGGTTGGCATTATTAGTACCCTTTCATTAGAGTGATTGACAAAAAAGAAATGAAGTAGGCTACGAAGTTAAAAAAAAAGTGTTAAATAAAATTTTTATTCTAATGGCCCTTTTTAAGAGAATTTGATTAAAAATATAATTGGTAGCTAGTTAAGAGTTGTGATATAAATGAGTAATTGGTGTCATTCATGAAACAATATTTGTCATCGCTTAAAAAGGCAAGAATGACAGTCCAACTACACTAAATAAAAAAGGTGACCTAGTTGAGTAACTGGGCGACATTTACGACTACGTGTTTGCCTTCACGTCAAAAGACTAGGTTATCGTTTAAGAAAATATTTTAAAAAAAGTTGTTATAGTAAATGAAACCTACTGATCTTTTACAAATAGCAAGAATTTTCATGAAAGGTTACTAAGTGATAGTTTTCTTTTTTAATTGATCAATTATAATAAATGCATACTTACAAGTGTAATAGGTGTATGAATAGGATGTTAATATTTTTATTGATATGCATATTCAAATTAAAGTAATTAAACATGAATGGAATAAGTTAATATGTTAGCACATTTTGAGTTATTGATGTTTGAAGTTAAGTTAATTCCATAAGATTTGATGTCATTGTATCATTATTACATGTTGCATGATTGTATGATTGTATGTTTTTGTGTTTTTAGTTTTGTTTTAGGACAAGCAAAGGTGTAAATGTGGGGATGTTAATAGGTGTAGATTATATTATGTTTTCTAGGTGTTTAAATGTGTTTTGTGCTTTTTCAGATGATTATCATATGTATAAGCTTAGAATTGTGTTCTTATTAATGATTGTACGAGTTTTAAGTGCTTGATTGGTTTAAAGTAAAAAATTTGATCTTAATTTTATGTTTCAAAAGGTGTTTGATGTGTTTGTAAGCGTATAAAAATATGAAATTGAAGAAAAGATAAAGAATTTATAGCATGAAACAATGCATGACAAGATCTTATAAATAAAAACCAAATCAGAAATTCAATGCATGATCGTGATAGATCATTACAAATAGCATTCTAATAGATTTTAGCTTTTCTAGGTCATGAGTGTTTTTGTACTTTTAATATTTCATGGCTATTTTTGGAACCAAATTAAGTGGAGAAACCCCAAAAAAATCCTAGAAGCCTAAAAAATTATTAAAACAAAAAACAAAAAATGCAGTAGCCACCAAAATCAAAAGTAGATCAAAATGAGACATCAAGAGGAGCTTTAAAGAATTCTAGATTTCCATATCAATACTCAAATGAGTTTTTCTTTCTTTTCCCTTTATTTCTTTCATTGTATTAGATGTTTATTTAGATTGTTATGATATTTATCATGATTGACTATGTGTGTCTAGTAGTTTTTTAAGGGAATTGTTGGTTAGAGACTCACATGAGGGAAGCTTAATAGGAAACTTTGAAATTAAAAAGACTATAGAGGTCTTAGGTAAACATTTATTTTCTACGTACATGAGGAGAGATGTAAAGAGGGTGGGTCTGAAAGATGTGTTATTTATAAGCTAGAGTGTAACTTTATGACTTATATACCCCTTTACCTATCCCTAATAATTCGTGAGTGGATCTTTCTATGAATTTTGTTTTTGGATTATATAAGTCTAGGAGTAGTAAAGATTAGTTTTTGTAGATGTGGATAGGTTTTTTAAGATGTTGCATTTCATTACATATCATAAAACCAATGATACAACATACAGTATTAAATTCTTCTTCATGAGATTGTCATATTGCTAGAAGTTCCTAGAACCAAAGTATTGATTAGAGATGTTAAGTTTTTAAGCTACTTTTGGAAGAGTTTGTAAGGAAAATTAGGAATTTATTGTTTTCTATGGCTTGTCATTCACAAATCAATGATCAAACAAAGGTGGTTAATAGGACTCTGGAAGCATTATTGCATGCTATTATTGGTAAGAATATTATAACTTGAAAAGGATCATCATCTTTTATTAAGTTAGCTTATAATGTGACTATATAGGGTTTATGCTCTTTGAGATTGTTTATGGATTGAATCCATGTCATCTTGTCCATATTCCTTTAGGTAAAACGAGTAGTTTAGATGGTAAAAAAATTAAGCTAGTGCAAAAGTTTTATGAGAAGGCAATGCTGAATATAAAAAAAAGAACTTGCCAATACATTAAGCAATCTAACAAGGGGAAGAGGGAAATAATATTTGAACCTAGAGATTAGGTTTGGGTTTACTTGTGAAAAGAGAGGCTTCTAAGCAAGTACAAACCTAAGTTATTTCCCTCTTGATAGATTTCTATCGCTATAAAATATGACATTTTTCGATATCGGGGTTGAAAGTTATGATCATTTGAAGTTTTGGATGTTTTGCTTTGTTTTTGAAAATGTCCATAAGGGTTGGTTTTGTGTATGTTGTGCTTTGAGGCAAATTCTGGACCGATATGGTTTGAATTGGATTAAGTAGCTTTCTTGAAAGTTATAGAGGAATTTCATAGCTTTTCAATGATGTATAATGTGCCATTTTTGGATGTGGGAATTGAAAGATGTAAATTTTTGAAGTCTTGATATTGTTTAGGGTGAATTTATGAGACAGAAATTTTGATCTATATAGAGGCTAAAATTGCTCTTAAAGTCTTCATGAAAGTTGAATTTTGTATTCTTATCTTTACATTGATATAAAGTATGACATTTTTGAACTTTTGAGCTGAAAGATAGAAATTTTAGAAGTTGTGTTACTGTTTAAGATGACATTATTTGGACAGAAGCTTTGATTGAAAAATTGACCAAGTTAGAGGTAGAAATTACTTTTAAGTCCTTCTTGAAAGTTGTAGATTGTGTTTTTATCTTTCCATTGATATAAGGCATGAAATTTTTGGACCATGAAATGGAAAATTATGATTTTTAGAAATTCTGTTACTGTTTAGGGTGACATATATTGGACAGAAACTTTGAGTGGATTTTTGACTCCCTTAAAGGCAAAATTTGTTTTTGAGTTCTACATAAAAATTATAGAGCTTTCTTTTCTCTTTCCACGGATACCAAATTTGAAAAATTTGGAGTTCTGAGTGAAAAAGTTGTGCATTTTAGAATTTCAGATGAAGAAAAGAAGGAAAAAAAGATTCGCGAGTTTTGGCGTGCGTCACTAGGGCGACGCGTCACACTCGCGACTCCACGAGTTGAAGGCCCTCGTCGCGAGGGCGACGCTGTGCTGGTTACGTGAGGGCGATCTGGTCGCCTCGCGAGCTGCTCGCGAGGGTGACCAGACCCTTTCCATTCTTTTGCTTCTAATTTTTTCGTCCAACATCCGATTGACCTGATTTTTAAAGCGTTTGATTTCTAAGACATTCCTTTACCTCTCCATGGAAATTGTGGATTTTTGAGTTTAATTTGAAAAAGATTTATTGAATCAAAGTGAGAGAATTGATTAAAGAGTTTGAGTTGGACATTTTTCTGAACATGCTTAGGTATTTTGGTGATATCTTGATATGTAGAGATCCAATTGAGTTGATTTGTATTTCTAATTAAACTAGCGACATGGAGCTACAGGTTATCTAGAGGAATTGAATTTCAATTCAGTCCCTAAGATTTTCAATTTTTGAATTGAATTTGGGTATAGTGTTCAGTATTGGATTTGTAAGAGCTAAAAGTGGTTTTAGACATAACTTTTGCTATAGTTATCCAAATGAAATGATTTTTAGTTTGGAGTAAACTAGAGATATAAGGCTACAAAGTTTCTGATGAAATTGAGTTTCAATTATGTCTCTAAGAATGTCAATTTTTGGATGGAAGTCAAGCGCAGGATAATGTTTTGGTATAAGAATAGTTCGGAAATGTTTGAGGTATAACTTTTGGAGTATTGAACCAAATTGAATGATTTTGATGTCTTTGAAAAATTGAGACAATGAGGAACATTTCTCTAGAAGGAAGTGTTAACAAATTCCTTCAATTTGATGATTAGAAAAATGTCTTAAGTTAAGTATGAATTAAATGAATTTTGAGGCTTTGTTATATTATGTTATTTTTGTGGAATAAATTAGCATGTCAATTTGAGTAAGATCATATGACATAGGTTGATTGGATTAAACTGAATTAAAGTGATAAGTTATGTATGAGGGCATTTTGGGAAGAACACTAAGCCATTTAAGTTACAAGGCCTATAAGGAAGGGTATAAGAGTCTTTGCTCATTCACTAATGGCAAAGTTGTAAATAGAAGAGTAGGCTTGCATTTAAGAAGAAAGCATGAACGAAATTAGAATGAAAAGAAAGAACAAAAGGAAAGAAGAAATGGGAGAGTGAGAAATCGGATGGAGAAGAGGAGAAAGAAGAAAGAACTTTTAGGGTTTGATTTTTCTAATATTTTAAGAGGAATTTTGATGCTTATTCGTGAACGAAAAAGAAAGAGGAGCATAAGAGCTTCCATCCAAGCTAAGAAACTCTTCATTTGGTGAAGGATTTAAGGTAAGTTGGATTTTAAGATTTTGAAAATTTGAAAGTTTCTTGGTTTAGATAGCTTAAGAAACCTATGGGTTTAAGTTTTCTAAGATTAATTTTGGTGATTATGTCTTATGTGATGTTCAATTTGAATTCCTATTGATTAGGGATTTTTGCAATTGATGAAGGAAATTAGAGAAGTTATGGGAGAAAGAGTATAGGAATTTGTACAAGTTTCAAGCATGGAATTAAGGTGGGTTTCATGTTTATAATTTAAGTAATGAGCCATACGTGTTTTCTATTGAATTAAGAAAATAAAATGATTTCAATGGTTTCGTAAATGTTGCTTTTATTGTTTGTGATTTGTTTTGAGAAATTGCTATAATTGTGGCATTCATTGCTTTGAATGATTTGAGAAATTGTTATGTGACTTTGATTGATGATTTGTAAAAGAATGTGAACATGATTTTTGAAAGAATGCATTAGTTATAACTTGCCTTTCGGAAAAGTGACCTTTTGGCCAATATGTTTGAACAATGTGAATTGTATGCTTATATGGGTTTGTGGTGATCCCTTAAGATAGTCAAGTGCACTTATCTGTATATAGGCTTTTCTCGCCTACCCGTTAGTGACATTGAAGCTTCTCACAGACTCCCATAAGTTCATGGCTACACATGATCGTTATGCGAAAATGTGTAATACGTTCTGTTTTGGACCCACCCGAACCAATTCTGATGTATTATGTGTTTTTGATTTGTGATCATTTTGATGCATCTATTATGTTTAATGTGATGATGCTTTGATTTATGATTTATGAAGTTTATAAATCGCTTAATAAGTTTTGAATTTTGGAAAACTTAAGTAGAACGGATTTTCAATGTGATTTTTACAAAGGAAATAAATATTTCAATGTTTTTGCTTATTCTGAGTTATAAGCATGTTACCCACGAGCTATAAGCTCACCCCCTCCCCCCTTCATTCCCATCCACAGGTGATGGGAAGATCGGGTGAAAGAAAGTGAAAGTTTTTGTTTGTTTGTGTACATATTGTATTATTTTTAAGTTAGATTGTTGTTGAGATTTTTGGGAGTTGTGTATTTTTGTATATTCGGATTTTGATATTGATGTTGTATTATGACTTGGAATGCCATTAAAGTTTGTAACAATTATTCATGATGGTAACGAGTTATGGAAT
>JANTNU010000003.1:17126826-17152959 GCA_024752395.1 Erythroxylum havanense
ATATATCAATCATAATCTTTAAGATATAGCAGAATCCCTAAGATAAGAATGATAAGAAACAACATTAACCAACAAAATGACAAAAGTTTTTTTGGTCTGAATAAACCACAAATGGTCTGCTCAACAAATAATGGCGCCAATGATGTACTGCTAATACTAATGCCATTAGTTTCTCCTCATAAGCCGATTTAGAGAGATTTCCTTCTGATAAAGCTTTGCTCAAGTATGCACTCAGTCTCCGATTCTGCATCAAAACCACACCTACCCCCTTGCCCCAAGCATCACATTCCACCTTAAAAGATTGGGAAAATTATGGGAGATCTATGTAGTCAAAGGCCTTTTTCAAGTTTCAAAGGACTCCAAAGGTATTGAGTTCCCATGAAACCCTTCTTTCTTTGTTAGTTCCATGAGAGGTTTTGTTATTTTACCATAATTCATAATGAATTTTAGGTAGTATCCTGTCAACCCTAAAAATCCCTTCACCCCCTTCACATTTCAAGGAATACGCCAATTCACAACACTTGAAACCTTAGCTAGATCAACTGCCACCCCTTGTTCGGAAATAACATGACCTAAACATTCCATTGTTCTCCTTCCAAAACTGCATTTCTGCTTGTTAACCACAAATTAAATTCTTTTTAAGACCTCCAAGACATTTCTTAAGTGCAAAAGATGTGTATTCCTATTAGCACTCCATATTAGAATGTCATAAAAAAAAGAGAGCAGAAAAATTGGATATATTCATTTATCTACTATTCAAATTCTTTTAAAATCTACCTTCCAAGAAGGAATAGACTCAACTATACGAATGGCTATAATTGATGAACTGATGACAAATTTGAATGATCAAATAATTGAAATGATGAATGGTAATTTAGTATATGGAAAAATTAAATTTAATACTCGATTAAAATTAGGAATTCCATTAAAATCGCCCAATTTAGATGACACTATAACCATTGTTTATAAATTTTATAAAGAAGATCTTATGATTCAAGGATATAGCAACCTCTTCGACAATAGACAATTCTATAAAAATCGATGAACTAAAAACTCAAATTATAGAATTAACTACTTATCTAAAGAATACTGCTAATACTAATGCCATTAGTTTCTTCTCATAAGCCGATTTAGAGAGATTTCCTTCAGATAAAGCTTTGCTAAAGTATGCAATCAGTCTCCTATTCTGCATCAAAACCACACCTACCCCTTGCCCCAAGCATCACATTCCACCTTAAAAGATTGGGAAAATTATGGTAGATCTATGTAGTCAAAGACCTTTTTCAAGTTTCAAAGGACTCCAAAGGTATTGAGTTCCCATGAAACCCTTCTTTCTTTGTTAATTCCATGAGAGGTTTTGTTATTTTACCATAATTCATAATGAATTTTCGGTAGGATCCTGTCAACCCTAAGAATCCCCTCACCCCCTTCACATTTCAAGGAATACGCCAATTCACAACACTTGAAACCTTAACTAGATCAACTGCTACCCCTTGTTCGGAAATAACATGACCTAAATATTCCATTATTCTCCTTACAAAACTGCATTTCTGCTTGTTAACCACAAATTAAATTCTTTTTAAGACCTCCAAGACATTTCTTAAGTGCAAAAGATATGTATTCCTATCAGCACTCTATATTAGAATGTCATCAAAAAAAAAAAAAGAACAAACCTCCTAAGGAAAGGTCTGAAAATATCATTCATTGCTGACTGAAATGTGGATGGTGCGTTGGTCAATCCAAATGGCATTACTAAGAATTCATAATGGCCATCATGTGTTTTGAAAGTCGTTTTATGGATATCCTCATTCTTGACCCTAATTTGGTGATACCCTTATTTGAGATCTAGCTTAGAGAAGAATCCCACACGATGCAGCTCAACTAATAGTTCATCCACCACCGGAATATGATACTTGTCTGGTACAGTAACCCTATTTAGTGCTTTATAATCGACACACATTCGCCATGAGGCATCTTTTTTCTTAACTAAGACTATCAGACTAGAATAAGCACTAGAATTAGGACGAATGATGCCCATCTGCAATATTTGTTGCACCTGCCTTTCAATCTCATCTTTGTGATGGTGTGGATACTTATACAAGCTCACACTAATAGGAACTTGTCCCTGCTGCAAAACAATAGAATGAGAGTGGTTTCGTTAGGGAGGTCACCCTAAACCTCTTGAATGCCTCCGAAAATTGGTTCAACACCCAATTTAGCTCCTCTTCCTCTTTTCTATTAAGTTGAATTTGTTGCTCCTCCCTTATAGCTACTCCTTCAGTTGATATGAAATTACTACTTAAGATGACAAGAAGATCGTGTAAAGATACCGAATCCTCAAGGTACACACGTCCTCTTCTCGGTGTTGCCTGGAGTTCTGCCTTGCCACATAATTGCACCTTTTGACCCTCATGTTGGAATTGCATGGTTGTCTCCTTCCAGTCCATGATGACCTTCCCCAAAGTCTATAACCAAGCAACCCCTAAAATCACATCCATTCCTTCTAGATCCAGAACATAAACATTAACATTCCAGTCAATTTCTCCCACCCGAATAGGAACCCCTCACCGTATGGCCATCACCCAATCTGATTCCTAATGCTTTATTCATCCCTACTATCAACCCAAGGCCACTAGCTAGCTCAGGTGAGATGAGATTATGGTTGGCCCCGTTGTCCACTAGAATCACAATAGGAACCCCCTGTAACTTCCCTTCCAGCCTCATTGTTTTAGTTTCGGGTACCAACACTTCATTAACCCCAAACACTCCCATGGTTCTACACTCTAAAGCTATCTCACCCTCCTCTTCTGTCTCTGCCTCCATTGCTATAATTTCTCCATCTTCATTCAAAATTAGCAACCTCAGTTGCCTCTCCGCACATTGGTGTAAAGGGTGGAATCTATCCCCACATCGGAAACAAAGACCTTTAGCCTTTCTCCGTCGACACTCTCTTGTCTCCCTTCGACCTCCTTATCGATGCTGCCATGGGTGGAATAGATATTCGATTCTGCACATGAAATTCAGGTTGGGATCGGATGATTCTCGGGGTTCTTCCTGCCCCAAATCTGCCAGCATATCTCCCACGACCCATTGGGTTTGGGTGATCCATCTCCCTATGGTTCAGGTTGACCCGAAAAATTCCCCTAAAAGGACTCCCTCGGTGTTAAGTCCAGGCACGCGGTCAAGAATTGAAGTTCTCGGTACCTCCATATTCACCGCTCACCTCATCTTCCACTTCCGTCGTGATTTTCATCATTTGATACATGTTTACCAGCCCAAACGTATGCACCCTTCTCCGTATATCGGCTCGCAACCCACTCATGAAGTACCCCATAAATTGCTCCTCTGATAATCGACCACTTGCGACAAGATGAACTCAAGGCCTCAATGTATTCTTCAACTATGCCAGTTTGTCGCAAATCCGACAGCTCTTCAAATGAGATATCAAATCGTCTCTCTCCATAACGATCGATTAGATCTCTCTTAAATTTTTCCCAGTCTAGCTCCTCCTCCGTCTCCCTCAGAAGGTTAAACCAATGTATGATTGATCCTTCCATACTTAAAAGAGCTAATTTAATTTTCACCAGTTCTGAGGTATTATGAACCTTAAAGTATACTTCCGCCCTAGTAATCTACTCCACTAAATCAGACCCGTCGAACATGGGCAGTTCCACTTTACGTACTAACATCCTATATTCCTCCATAGTGTCATAAGAGTGCTCCATCGTAGTTGATTGCCAAGGATGTTGGGTATTCCTTTCACCAGCCGTAGTTTTCCCCCTTCCTGAGGCATCACCACTCCCTTGTCCTTCTTCTAGTCTCTTACCCCGTCATTTTGCTCATTTCCAACAGCATGACTCGCTGTACTTCCCCCATTGCCATCCTCATGGATGACTGAATATCCTCGACTCCAACCTCCAAATTCGCCATACAGGATTCCAATAATTCTACCCTATTGGACATCTTGGGTGGCATCAAGGTTGGTTTCTCTAAATTCTCAATTCTCCGAAAATAAACTGATCCTTCCTTCCGATATTGGATCCGGTAGGTCGTACCAATGATAGAAATCTAGCTTAATATGCTAAAGATAGTGTATATTATTGATTATAATAAAAGATCTCTATTGTTATTACAAGGTGATTCTACTGAACACCTTTTCTTCCAGAGCTGAATATAGCTCCTCAGAGAGAATACAAAGAGAATACAGATTCTCTCTGTCTATTGTATCACTTTTCTCTCTCCTTTCTCTATCTATAGTCATTCATGATATTGCAATACACAATTAGCGTAAAAAAATTGATTGCATGCATTGATTAGTATGATATGATGGCATTTTAGGAGGCCAGAGTCAAATTACAAAAGAACTTCCCTGTTCTTATTAAGAATTTAATGAAATATAAAAGAGGAAAGAGTTCATTCTAACTATAATTTCTTACGTCTTAGCTCCAAATGATGTGACCTAGTTAACTTGACACCCCCCCCATAGTGTGTAAAGACTTTATCCCCTAAACAATGTGCTGCAGGCAGCGAGGATGCTCGGATTTTGTTTGAGAAATAAAATCAATAAACTAACTCTAAGTCAGATGCTAAATTAAGAGTTTTGTTTTTTCCATCTCATATGCCAAACACTTCTGAACTGAAAATGCTCAAATTTTCTTAGTCCAGCTAAAGACAAATACTGAAGTCCAAGTTCCACCACCAATACAATGTCTAAGTTAATACTGACTAACCTAGTAAAAGCGCCTACGAACTAAAATTTATTTGATCATTTAGCACGACTACTCAGACAGCACATATAATTCCATTTACAACCCCACATAACAGATATAACTTCATCAAAGAAGGGCAATAATTTTAAAATAAAAGAAGCCGAATTTTTTATAAAAAGAACATAAGTCACCTGATACCAGATCCAGTGGCGAAAATCAAAACCGTCTTAAAATTCTCAGGCGGATCGATACGATCAATCTCGAAACCTTTGCCAATGGCTTGAGTCAACTCCACCAAATCACCTCTCTTGAGACCGCATAGCAGCTCCGCTGTGGTGCCAGCTACGCTCTTCACCAAGAACTGAAAGGCACCGTTGGACGCGGCGTAGGACGGGGACGAGGCTATGGCTAGGAAGGACGGCTTTTCGACGTCGGGGACGCGGAGCTGGAGGTACTGGCCGGGGCGGGTGTGTGAGTTGGCGAGGTCGGGATAGTCGGAGACGTCGATGGATACGTGGAAGAGGGAATCGGCGGCGGGGGAGATCTCCGAGAGCGGGGCTTGGGTCCAGACAGTGGTGTCTTGGCGGACTGCGGCGACGGCAACAGAGGAGATGCGGCGATGGTGGCGGAGGTTGAGAGGAAAAGTTAGGCGGCGGAGGGGAGACATAGGAAAGTGAGAGGGAATAGTAAGAGTTGCATGGAGCAGAGATTGTGGGGAACAAGTGTAGAGCGTTGGAGACATGATATTTGGAGGAGTTGGCTGTTAGAGAAGGTCGTTAGGTCCTAGAGCTTTGGCGGCTTTGCCAGTAATATTACCATCTACTATAGAAATTTATTTTAATAATTGATTGACATAATTTTACAAATTAAATTTTTTTCTTTAATTAAATTTTAATATTCTTAATATACAATTATATTTTAAATTTTGCTCAATTTTTATTATACATACTAATTTTATAAATTTTAAATTTTAAATTTAATTTTCTACCTAATTTTTAAAACCATGTAATACGTGCACGTGTCAGTGCCTTGATTGATCGTTGAGGATAGAGTTAGAAACGGCATCGAAATCTGAAGTTTTCAGAGAGGCGACGTCAAAACCAACTCTCCATGAGACAAATACAGGCCAAACCAATCAGGCTATACGGTGCTCCAATTCTATTTGAATGCACAGCTACATGTAACTAGCTAAAGCAAACCTAAACCAAATTGTATATTGAATTTTAAAGCACGAATATCAATCAGAAGAAGCGGTTTTGCTGACAATGAGACGTTATGTGATTAATCAGGACAGGAGCACAAGCTGATTGAAAATAATTTTCATAAAGAGAAGATGAGGAAACAAAAAAATGTACATGTCGGCCTTACAAGTATCTTTTCCAAATTGAAATAACCACACGAAGGCAGGACAGGCCCCATATATAATTTCCACTTTCACACTCTACAAACATAACATTCAAGAATAGATAATGGGGCCTGGAGGGGAAAAATCCTTCAAAAGCTGAACATCCTCTTGTTATTGGCATCTCGCCAGCATCATCTAGGTTATTGATTTTCTCGGTTACAAGGACAAGCGAACAAACGGCAAGGTAAAATGATTTCTGATTGTTTTAGGCAGCAGATTCCTTGGCGATCTTTTCAGCCTTGGCAATGACCTCTTCGATGCCTCCAACCATGTAAAACGACTGTTCAGGAAGATCATCGTATTTCCCATCCAAAACTCCCTATCAACCACACAGTACACAAACAAAATCATCCCAGAGATTTCAGACATCAACATCTTCACATGTTGCATACAGTCCACCAAACACGCACGTTTACAGCATAGCTCAGAAGGTTAATGAACCTCTATGATGAACAATGCCGCAAAAACAATACAACAGACTAGTAGCACATCCACATAACGGAAGGATTTCATGGCAATAGACATAATAAGGCAAAAAGTACATATGTGCTTCTGTTACTCCACAAGAGAGAGAGAGTACCTGAAAGCTGCTTATGGTTTCTTTTAACTCGACATACTTTCCAGGGGCACCAGTGAACACTTCAGCAACATGGAATGGCTGGCTCAAGAACCTTTGCATTTTACGCGCCCTGGCAACTGTCAACTTGTCATCTTCACTGAGCTCATCCATACCCAAAATGGCAATAATATCTTGCAAGTTCTTGTAGTTTTGGAGAACCTTCTGAACTCCGCGAGCAGTATTATAATGTTCCTCACCCAAAATATGTGGAGACAGCATACGAGATGTAGAATCAAGAGGATCCACAGCAGGATAGATGCCAAGCTCAGAGATCTGTTCAATATGAATTGTGCAAGACACTTAAGGTGGAATTTAAGCCAATAATTACATGGCTGCTTCACATAAAAATAACATTACCTGTCTTGAAAGCACAGTTGTGGCATCCAAGTGAGCAAATGTGGTAGCAGGAGCTGGATCTGTTAAGTCGTCAGCAGGCACATAGATGGCTTGCACAGAGGTAATGGAACCTTTCTTGGTTGTTGTAATACGCTCCTGAAGGCCTCCAAGATCAGTGGACAAAGTTGGTTGATATCCAACAGCAGATGGGATACGACCAAGCAAGGCAGACACTTCTGAGTTGGCCTGAAGGAGACAAAAGGAAACCATAGCCAATTTTCATATTAGCTACCATAAAAAAAGGATTATTTCATTTAGCTGCTAGAAATCAGGTGCTACTTGATATCTTGGAAAAACAATGGTTGATAATTCATCTTCACTGCTATTGATAACCAATAGACGTCCATATTTAGTAAAAATATTTTGTGGTATCAGTTGACCAAGTACAAAATGATAGCAAAGATGTATTTTCTTTTGATTCTAATACCTATAATACTTTGGTAATGACGATCATGTATCACTACACAATCGAAAGCCAAACTGACCAGCAAACAATAAAATTTGAACTCTGCCAATGTAATCAGTTAATGAAAAAAATATCAAATTTGTAACCATATTGCAGCCCTTTTAATTGTAACCAAATGGGGTTGTAGGAAATAAAGATCCCTAAAACAGTTAATCCCAATTTTTTCAATAGGAGATGGAGTGTCCTAACGGCTATTAAATACTCCAATTCTAAGATTTCATTTGCATTCTTACCTGTGTAAAGCGAAAAATGTTGTCAATAAAAAGAAGCACATCTTGTCCTTCGGCATCACGGAAATGTTCAGCCACAGTTAGACCAGTGAGACCAACACGAGCACGAGCACCAGGGGGCTCATTCATTTGACCATATACAAGAGCACATTTGCTTTCAGACTAATACAACAAAAAAAGATAACCAACATATGTAAGCAAACTTTCAACTGAAAAATTAATAATTAGAGGAAGAAATGTAATCATCCACAGACTCTAACCTGCTTATCCCCTAGTTTAATGACACCACTCTCCATCATTTCCCTGTACAAGTCATTACCCTCACGTGTACGTTCTCCAACACCAGCAAACACCGAGAAACCACCTGATGAAACAAAACCAACGATAATTAAAGCAAGAACTGCATGAAAATCAAAATTAAGGTCACTATCAACATTGGGCGAACCATGAGCTTTCGCAACATTGTTGATAAGTTCCATGATAAGCACAGTTTTGCCAACACCAGCACCACCAAATAGCCCAATCTTGCCTCCTCTTTGGTATGGTGCAAGGAGATCAACAACCTACAATACAGAAACCAGCAATAATTCATTACCCAAATTGGTATCAAACTACCCATACTGTGGACAGACTTCAAACGTCAGCTATTTCAGGTTTTGATGAGCATATTTAGTACCTTAATACCAGTAACAAGAATCTGTTGCTCAGTTGCCTGATCAACAAAAGCCGGGGCCTCCCTATGAATAGGCAAATAGTGATCGGTCTCTGATCAGACATAGAAACTGCAAGTTAAATACTTCATCTAGCGAGATCCCCCATTTTCTCATCAAATAAGTAAAGTAATATTGACAACTCACTGATATCTCCTCTCTCATCAATGGCTTCTCCAATAACATTCATGATACGCCCAAGGGTAGCTCTACCCACAGGCACCTGTTAAGCACATAAAACAAAGAGATAAAATTGATCCTATTTCAACAAAAAAAAAGAAGGAAGCAGAAGCATCATGGTGAGCAAAAGGGAAGGCCTCTAAAGGAATAAAGTTCAACAAAACCGCTAGAAATTAATTGATTGTCATTTGGAAAATTCATACTTTAATATTTCCAGTATTAATAAGTTCACTCAAGTTAACATCATCAGGACACAATTATCCAGTTAAACGTCCAACCCAACAGCAAGCATAAGTCTAATTTAGACAAAAAGTTGAACAAATCTCCGTTCTGTGATATTCGAATCAAGCTCTCTGTTTGGCAGCCAACAAAATTCAAATGTCCACTTCCATATTTATTTGCAATCTAACGGTCAGATCCGTGTCCCATTTTATCAACTCTCTCTCCTAACTTCCCTTCCCACATTCCTCAGCATTTCCTGATAAATTCCCAGTTTGGCACGAAATATTACTAATCCCCAAACAAATCACAATTAAGACAAACCCAATGAAACAACCCAAACAACGGATAAAATCCAGCATTCGCCGGAAACAACCAGTAAAAATTCACATTTCTCATAGATGAGAGAATAAAAGTACTAACAGTGATAGGAGACCCAGTGTTGAGCACACGCTGGCCTCTGACCAAACCCTCAGTACCATCCATCGCAATAGTCCTCACAGTATTCTCTCCCAAGTGCTGTGCCACCTCCAAAACCAACCGAATCGGGTTGTCCAGAACCTCCAGAGCCGTCAAAATCGGCGGCAAACCCTCATCATACCTGACATCGACAACAGCGCCGATCACCTGACAGACTTGTCCGATGGCGCCTTTTCCGGTGAACTCATCGGTGATCTTCCCACCGCCCTTCTTTTCATCCAATTTGGTAGGAGGCGGCTGAGAAGCGGCTGTTGCGGCAGAGGCGTACTCGGCCGCGCGTGTGAGAAGATACCCATACGAAGACGAGCGGCGCTTGGAGGAAATACAAGTAGAGGGCTTGGGACTTGAGAGTGCCGGCTTGGAAACACATCGGCGAGTGGATGATCGGAGTAGGGAGGACAAGAGCCTGCGTGACGACATTGGTTCCGCCTTCAATGCTTAGAGAAGAAGACACATAAATGAGAGAGTGAGAGAAAGAGAATTTAAGGCATGTAAGAGCTTGCTTGAAACAATACACGTAGTTGAGGATGAGCAGTAAAAGTGTCAACCTACAAGGGTTTTTTCTCTAACGCTGTTCTAAAGGGGTTGGATTACCTTCTTCCGTTGAGATGATCTAATTATCTATAATTTAATTTAATTTGGTCTACAATTTTATATATACCTTATATAAATAAAATTTAATAAAAATAGTAAGAATTAGTTTATAGAAATGAAGAATATGATCTAATTATAAAACTATTCTGTCTGAAAATGGGAATATTCCATTTCCTTCTTTCCTAAAGTCCACTCCCACCGCACAGGCAATGTCGCTAGCATAAGATCTTCTGTTTCATTAACTCTGTACTTATTCTGTTCCACAACAAATACGTCGGCATTAGCGTCGCTCTTCTCAGCTTCTCGCCTAAGCCAAGCCAATGTCTCTTCTTCTTATGATTTTACTTTCGCTTTACTTCTTCCATCAACTACTCATGTACGATTTGCAACTATTTGCCATTAAAAGCAAGATCTCTTAAAGCCTCGACTTTCATCATTGAAAGCCCATACTCTCTCTGTCTTCCTTTGCTCTATATTCGCTACGCAGATAGCGTAACCAAAGTGTCCCCACACTTACATTAAATACTCAATCCTTTTCAAGCTTCACATTCACTTTAGTGGTTCTATGTAAGTTGTTCGTTTATCTCTTCTCTATGTCCCAAGAAGCTTTTACTTTATTCATCTTCGATTCTCCTTTCTGCTCTATTTAAATCTTTTTTTGGAGGGTTGATGTAACACCCCACTCCCGTATGACCCGAACCCGACATCGATGATGATATCCGAGTCCGTGACCTGCGAGAGTGGCGTGCTACATCACTCAGTCAAAACTCAGTATAACTTTTTGTTGTTTCAAAACACAACATACACTATGCAGAAATCAAATAACATACACAATCACCAGTAAGTACAATAACCGGCCCCTTTATAAATACAAATTAATTCAGTCCGGTGACTTTACAAATTTACCGAATCATTTGTACAAAAATTCAAAAAATACAATATTATACAGAATTTATCAGACACTAATGCAGACGCGAACTAATCCCCGACCTCTTCTCTCACTCTCATGCGGTTGCTATGTGCCCGTTACCTAACGGGGTATTCTTTTGAGTCCTGAAAAATATGCCGAAAAATGTCATGAATGCATGTACAATCATGTGCATGTGCAAAAATTTCTATTCATGTATATATAGAAGTCATATTATGCATGATCATGTCGAGATAAGTTTACACACTCATAACTCATTCCAAATTACTATTTTACCCTTCCCATCAGTGATGGGATGTTACAGTTGACCATTTTATTTACGAGTGCTCAACTTGTTGAAACTCTTCTTAGTATGTTATGTGTTTTTTTTTGATTAATTTTCCTAATCTTTATGGAATATGGTCTAGTCTATAGTAAATGTTTATTTCCTTATTATTCTCATCTTTGTTTGTTGATTTCTCAATTTGGAGTGTTTGAGTTCGACAAACACGTCAAGTTCCTTTTCCAACTTGATCGATTTCTGTAACTATGTACTTATCACCAAGTTGATATATATTATAGGTTTTCTCTACTAAATCGACTTGCTTATTGGCGTGACTTTGGAGAATATAGTTTTCCTAATTATGCTATGAGTTATGAATTTTCAGATCTGCTCTTATTGTTGAACCCTCTTTGTCTATTTGTTTTCTTCTCTATTTCTTCATCCAATTTTTTCCCTCTTTTGGACCTTCTCTCTTTTTGTACCTCTGAGCAAGATGCAGTAGATAAGTTGTTAAAGGAAAAAGTGCTAACATGTTAATGTCTGTCCTGAAGCATGCATGGATATGTTTTCTAATGGCTTTTTAATGTATAAAAGTCAAAATTCTTGCTGTAGTATCGGAAACCTCACAGAAAGTGGATGATTTACTTTGTGAATCATAAAAAAGCTTGTACTTAAGCTTCTTTCCAAGTCTCAATTAAGATAAGATATTTTCACTTTTCAAAGTTAAACAAGTTTGTCAGTCTGGAGGTTAGTAGCTCTAGTTATGTTCAAATCTTAGTATTTTTATGGTGTAGGAAATATACTTGGGACAATATTAAGAATTTTAGGGGAGTTCACTTGGATATGTTAATGAGGCTTCAAATGAATACATGCAACAGTTCATTTAATTAAGAATGTTAGCATGTCATACGTCTCTATTTCGTTTATGCCTTTTGTAATCGTTGTAATTTCTCAAAATTTTGTATTTGTACTTGGAAGTGAATTGGAGTTACAGGTTCACAAAGTATATAAAGGTGAAGCTGAAAATAAAAGAAAAAGTTTAGACATGTATGCTTTTTGTCATCGATTCCTGATAACATTCTTGCCTTCCCTATCCTGCTTGCCTTATGTATACTTTTATGCTTTAGTTGAACAGTGAATATATCAGAGAAGTTGATCATCTTATTTCACATTGATCCTGATCTAGAATGTACCTCAATGCATAGTAATTTCACATCAGTGAATGTGATCCTGAATCTAGAATGTACCTCAACGCATAGTAATTTTTAAAAATTACGTTAGGTTTAAACTTTAAAATATAAAATATATTTTTTTGGTTGTGTCTGCAGTTTTAATGTGGTAAGTATAGCGAAAGGTTTGCATATAACGCCAATTCACAGTTATCAGGATAAAGTTGAATATGTCCATTTGGCTGAGAACTTAAAAAGATATTATAAAACGGGTCCATCTCTTAGCTTAGCCTAGATTGGGAATAGAGACTGTTTATGTTTTAGAATGTTGATATTAGATAGTACAGAATTCATTTTGATGCATCAACTAATGTGAAATTAATATGGAAGCATAAAGTAAATCATAAAGTTATGATGTTAGTATAGGAACTGATTCATTGACTCGTTAACTAGTGTGCAAACTAATATGGCAGCATACAACTTATGACAAGGTCCAAAATCTAGAAGGTTGGATATCATATTATCTAAATTTCTCCAATCATCCCTACCTTTATACCATCGTTCTTGCTTACCTCATTTTTGCAAGTTTCTCATAATGAAAATAGGTGTTGATTGCAAAATATCCTAACTTTCATCCTTTACTTTTCTGATGAAACAAACATGTCTGTTGACTGTGCAGATGAAGTAAATCACTTGTTAATATAGAAATCACGTATAATACGTAAAATACACAAGAGGGGGGTATTGAATTATGTAAACTTTTCAAAAATATTAATCTTTCGAGATTTCTTGAATTTCTTTACAAAATTTAGATGATCATAAAAACACTTTACTAAAGTCGATAAGTAATTCAATTGCAAGAATTATTATCTACTCTTCTAACAACAAGAAAACTAAAAGATAAGGGTTAAAGAATAGACATCGTGATTTTATACCAGTTCAACCTAAACCTTGGGCTACGTCCAATCCTCAGAGTTTATCCAAGATTTCACTATACTATTCAACTTTACAAGTATTCTTTCTACACTTGTAGTGCCTCTTCAGGTCTGTCTCAAAAAGTATTCTTTATCTGCTTTCTTAACCTCTCCAAGCTCTAGCCTTTCTTTCTCTCTCTAGGAAAGATATTTTTGAGCTTCACGTTACAGATGTATTCGTTCTCTTCTTTTCACACTTTAAATACATAATTTCTCTAAGTATTGTACAATCAGATTTTCTTTCTTGTAAAAACGTTATTTAGTTTATGACTATAACTAGTATTTATAGCTTAAGTTTTTAACTTTCTTGTTGAGAAATTGCTTCTTGAATCTTCTAGAAACCTTTATTAGTTGAGTCATGTAACTAACTCCAACTAACTAACTGACTGACGTTCTAGAATAGCTTTCTTTTATATCATTTGGTATAATACTTCTTCTGTTATCACGCTTCTTCTGTTGTCAAGCTTCTTCTGTTGTCACGCTTCTTCTGTTGTCGCATTTCTTCTGTTGCCACGTTTTTTCTGACATTGTGCTTCATCTATTATTTATTGTCTGTTATCGCACTTCGTCTGGTATTACGCATTATCTATTATGTTTTTTCTGTCATTGATGTGTCTGTCGTCTAGTGTTAATATATCGTCTGATGTTGACCACGCATCTTCTGGGTTTGACTAAGTGTTACTTACATTTTTCTGCATACTTAACAAAGCAGTTTATACATTTCTGAGATTATTATTATTTAATTATCATCAAAATTAATAGAAGTGAAGTCTTTTTGACTTAACAATCTCCCCTTTTTTATGATAACAAATAATTATAATTTTAGAAGACAAAATGATATTCAGACGAATAATAATCAAAGCAAAAACACAAGAAATGCATGCACAACATATATACAATGCTTTCTAACAATTTCACTTTTCTCTTTTCTTTATTTCTTTGCACAAGATATATACAATGCTTTCTAATAGTTTCTCTTTTCTCGTTTCTCTTTTCTCTTTTCTTCATTTCTTCTTCTCTTCTTCTTTTCTTTTTCTCTTCTCTTTCTCTTCTCGTTCTCCCCCTGTTTGTTATTAATCGAAAAGACAACTCATCGTAGATGCTTCAGAATTACAAAAAGCATATGTTGCATGTCAATGCGAGTGGTCTTGAGGTCTTGAGGTCTTGTTAAATAGTAACATGTAGAAGTGCTATTTCCTCATGAAGGTCACCCACTAAGTCACCTAGTTCATCAACCTTAGTATGAATTTCCTCAATATCTTTTGCTAAGGCTTCCTAAACTTCCTTCTGTTTGTGACTTGCTTCCGTCCAATTAATGAAATGCTTCAAGAACTCCGAATTAATGGTAAGATCTGATTGTATTTCACTAAGTGAATGAAGATTTTCAACAATAAATGGTTCTGTAGGTAAAAGGTCTAACTCTATGATTTTGATTGAGGGTAGTCTGAAGGTTTGTTTTCCTTATGGGAGATCAAGATCATCAGGTCTAAGTAGTTTAAGAATTGGTTGCCCAAGAAGGTGTAACATATTTTTTACTGAAAGTATGAAACCTAAGGGTCTGAAATGCATGATTAAATGCACAAAGGTTTCTAAATTAAAATTGATATCTTCAATCGTGATACTTTTGTACCGTCCTTCTGTCACTGTGCCAACTACCTTAAAATTTTCATCTTTGGTAGAAACTCCAAATTGACTTCCTGATGCCCTTGAAATGTGATGTAAAACATAAATATCTCCAGGTTGAGCTACAATACATGCATCATCTATATTCTTCACAGTCACTTGAATATGTTCTTCTATAAGATCATCTACATGTTGTTCAGGAAACATCTTCTTTTTTCCTTTTTCTTCGTTTCTCACAGGGATTGAACATCTTGGTTGTATATCTGGCACAATCTTTATCAATGTTCTGCTTGTAATCGGATAGATTGTATACCGATCCTTTGAAATCTTCATTGGATATGGTTCTGCCTTCTCATTTGGCATAATACTATATAGTCTTCATTCTTCATAACTAAAAAGATGGTTTGATCGTTAATCGGTATAGGTTCGGCTTATACCTTGACTGTCTTCTTTGAAGGTTCTCTAATAATAATTAAGCTTCTGCTTCGAACAGGTATTGATTCTTCTATAATCTTCATTTTAAAATCCTTTTTGTTGATTGGTTGAGAAGGATTGTAAGGTTCTAATTAGTATTCAAATGTCTTAGCATTCTATTGAACATCAAATGAAGATACCTTTTTCATACTAAACTTCATCTTCTTTTGTTCTTTTGTCGATTTAGAAGAAAGTTGTTGTTGAGGCTTCTTCCTCTCAAATACTAACTTCCTCTTTATTTCTGTCTCTCTAGATGATTTTGTTGATTGACTTTGCAAAATAGAGACAATTGATCTGGTAGGCTGCTATCTTTTCTCTTACTTTTCAGAATCTCCACCAAGAATCAGAGCTTTCTTCTTTTTCTGTTCATGTTGTCGTAAGGTCAATAATCTTGATGACCTTCTTAACTGTTTGGATTTTTTATTGAAGTGTCTCAGCCTTTCTCTTCAATGACACTTATTGTGATGATTATTGAACCCGGCTTTCCTCTTTCCGTAGAATCGTCTTAGCTTTTATTAGTACATCATATGATTTTTCATTATTTTCTTCTGCAAATGTTTTTCTTGTCGATCGAGGTTTTTTTTTCAGACGTAACATGTTCACTCCTGCTCCGTCTTACTACAAGCTCCCCCTCAGACCTTACTTTTGGTGTAGAACCTGTATCTACTTCAGCTTTAAACTTTATTCCCATTCTGTTAATAGTAATGGAATTAATAATGCTCTTCACATCCAACTTTACCCTGCTACCTCTGTCAAGTAAGATTCCAGATTCTCTAAAGATCTTGTCAACATCATACCATAAGGTAAAGAGCTAGAATCTCCCTTTGACTTCATCATGTACTTCAAAATCAAGTATGGAAGATTAATAGGTTGGAGATTAAGTAGGTGAAACAAACAATGTTCATCGTTCATTGTCACAATGTCCTTCGAGCCTATTTTTGGTAGAACACAGTGGAGAAGCAGTGAATGTTAAACCCTAGCCTTCAGAACAAGGGTTAAAGCCTTCTTAACTCTTGGATCACTACTTTCATATAGTTGTCGATTGATGTGTGCTTTATCTATACAACCTTGAGTAATCCATTTTGTATTATTAAACAGCTTTGCTCCAATACTAGGACACCCAATGACCTTCTCGATAGTATCTTGTGTGACTATAACTGATAAACCATCTATTATTGATATTAAGGTGTTGTCCACCACCTTTGCATTCTTCCAAAACTCATATATCTTATTCAAATAAACCTTTCACGAACGTTGAAAAAAATTTTCCAACCAACTGCTTCAATTTCTGGTTCAATGTCCATCTGATTTTCCTTCAAAGAGATGAAATCAACGTGTCTCCTATAGATAAGAGATTGCTCCATTTTTGATCTGTAACAAATAAAAACTAAATATACAAATGTATTTCGCTTAGTGTAGCAAAGTTAGTATCTAAAAGTAAGAATATGAAACGAAAATAACTTGAAGTTTAGAACAAAGTATTGAATCGTCTTTGTTGAGAGCACTAAGCAAGTCAGTTTCAAAGTTTTTCAAGAAAATTCTAGAGTGGAAGGTATTTTAGAATCTTGAGAAGATTTCCTTCTTATACATACTCTTGAAAAGTTACCATTCATAACTTACCATTACTATTTACTTAAAAACTTACGACTTTTTATCTTCTTCTTATACGAAATGTCTAGGTCATGACGTGTCAAATGAATGGTCATTCAGTATTACCATATTCAAGTTTTGTCTGATTTTCTTGAATCTATCTTCACACAAAGGTTTAGTGAAGATATCCGCTCATTGTTGATTCGTCTTAATTGTAGATTGATGATTCCTCTCTGTACATAGTTTCATATAAAATGATGTCTAACTTCAATATGCTTTGCCCTCGAGTGTCGTAATAGATTCTTCGATAGATTGACAGCACTTGTGTTGTCACAGAAGATTGGAATTTTATCTTCTTGTATAGAATAATCTTCTAACTGATATTAATCCATAACGTCTCTGAACAACAACTTACAGCTAATATGTATTTAGCTTCTGCAGTAGATAGAGCAATTGAGCTTTTTTTATTGCTTGACCAAGAAAGTGACAACCTTCACTTGTACTCTTTCTATCAATCCTATCTCTAGCATAATTAGCATCACAGTAGCCAATTAACCTGAAATCTTTATCATTCTCATACATTAAACAAATATCAGTAGAACCTGCCTAATATCTCAATATTCTTTTGATAGTAATATAATGAGATTCTTTAGGATCTGCTTGAAATCTTGCACACAAACAAACATTAAATAGTATATCAGGTCTGCTTGCAGTTAGGTGGAGTTAAAAACTAATAATTCCTCTGAAAAGAGTTTGATCAACCTTCTCACTTGCTTCATCTAGTTTATTTTTGAATACCCATCTGGTTCCTATGATAGACTTATTAGGTGGTCTAGGAACTAAAGAACAAACTTTGTTCCTTGTAAATTAATTTAACTCCTCTTGCATAGCTAAAATCCAAGCTTCATCTTAAAGAGCTTCATTAATTTTCTTAGGTTCTAATTCAGAAACAAAAGCTACATTTTCCTCTCTTCTAAATTTAGGCCTAGTTCTCACTCTTTCTGAAGTTTCACCTATAATTAGGTTTTTTGGGTGAGAAGATTTATATTTTCGGTCTTTTATAAGACTAAATTTTTCATAAATATCTTCTACCTTATCAGGTGGATCATCTGGTGGTGACATGTCTAGGTCATTAACTAAAGGAGTAGATAGAGTTTCATCATCAGAATCATCTCTTTTATCTGGATGAGAATCATCATCAAAATTAACATGCATAGATTCTTCAACAGATTTAGAAACAAGAGTATAAACTCTAAAAGCTTTAGAAGAAATCGAATATCCTAGAATACCTGAATTGATCTTAGAATCAAATTTATCCTATTTTTCTTTTGTATTCAATATAGTGCATTTGCAACCAAAAGGATGAAAGTAAGAGATATTTGGCTTTCTTCCTTTTCATAACTCATATGGAGTTTTATTTAAAATATATCTCAAAAAATACTCTATTTTGAATATAACAAGTTGTATCTATAGCTTCTGCCCAGAAATACTTAGGAAGATTAATTTCACATAGCATAATCCTTGTCATTTCCTGAATCGTCCTATTCTTTCTTTCTATAACCCCATTTTGTTGTGGAGTTTTAGGAGCAGAGAAATTATGAAAAATTCCATTATCTTCACAAAACATTCTGAATTTTTCATTTTTCAAATTCTCCACTATGTTCACTCCTAATTCTAGCAATAGAAATTCCTTTATCATTTTGTAACTTTTTGGAAGAACTTTAAAGCACTTAAGAGATTCATCTTTATGTGATAAATCAATATCCAACAAAATCTAGTAAAGTCATCAACAATTAAGAGACCATACTTTTTTCCGTCAAGACTTGGTGTTTTGGTTGGACCAAACAAATCTATACGTAACAACTCTAGAGGTCTAGGCGAAGTTACAACATTTTTAGAAGATAAAGATATTTTAACTTGTTTTCCTCTTTGACAACCCTCACAAAAGAAATCTTTGTTAAGACTTATTTTTGATAATCCTCTTACCAAATCATGTCTAACCAACTTGGAAATATGCTTAAAACTAACATGACCTAGCTTTTTATGCCAAATAAGTTTTTCCTTATCTGTTTATATAAAACATTAAATATTTTGACTTTTCAAATTATCTAAGTTATTCTTATAGAGATTATTTCATCTCTTGGTAGAAAAGAATATGGAACCATCCTTTTTTTGACTACATAAGAATTTTAATTAAAGGATACTTCCAAACCAGAATCACATAATTGACTTACACTAATTAAATTATGCTTTAATCCTTCAACTAGCGGAACATTATCAATAGACGCAAATGAATCTTTACCAATTTTGCCGATTCCAACTTTTTTCCCTACTAGTTGTCCCCAAAAGTTACTGATCCTCCTTGCTTATTTTGGAGGTTTAGGAACATAGACCTTCTTCCCGTTATATGTTGCGAGCATCCATTGTCTAAGTACCATTGATGTTGATTGCTTTTTCTAAGAAAGGAGATCTGTAGTATATATAATGTCTTTCTTAAGTACCCATATTTTCTTGGGTTCTTTAGGGTTAGGCTTTCAATTATTCATCTAGTAATAAAAATATTGTTTCTTTTTCTTTTTGTTAGGAACAAAACCCTTATTATGACAAACATTACTATTATGAAACCCTAAACCACTCTTACCATTTGGATGTCTATATTTTCCAATCATATCATTCATTCTTTTTGTATTTTCAATAAATGTTGATAAATCTGCAGAAAGACTATTAATCCTTTGTTTCAGTTGATTAATTTCCTCAGATCTATCTATAGTTACTTTCTTTTTCATATCTTCTACTTGTTTCTTAAGGCAGATGTTTTCTTTTTCTAACACTTCCTTGTTCTTCAAACTTTCAGCAAGTTTCTTTTTCAATATCATATATTGTTTTAATATAGCATCTGAATCTTCTAACAATTCTAAATACGCATCTTCAAGTTCATTAAAGTTAGAAGTTTATTTGCTTGTTCTGATGCTTCTGAGTCGGAGTCAGATTTAGACGAATCCAAATCTTCCCAAGTTGCAATCATGTTCTTCTTGTAATATCCTTGTTTGTTGCACTCATAGTAGACGATAGAACTTTTCTCATTGTTTGATTCGTCTTGGCTATTCTTCTTAAAAGAAAAGTCTTTATTTCCTTTTGCTTTCTGTTTCCACATCTTTCTAATCTTTCTTGAAATGAAGGATAGTTTATTATCATCTTTAGTTGAATCTTGATCAGATTCACTAGCATCATCATTCTTGTTTTCTTCAATCTTTAATGCTTTTGAAGATGTGCTTCTATTTTTCTGGTTCTTTTGATTCTTCTAACCAGCCTTTAATGCGATAGATTTATCTCTTCTAGGTTTATCTTCTACATCAAGCTCTAGTTCATGTATTTTCAATGAACTAAGGAATTCTTCTAGCTTAAGCTTACTTAAGTCTTTAGCCTCTTATATTGCCTTAACTTTGGGTCTCCCTCTTTTTGGAAGACTTCTGATAATCTTTCTGACATGATCTTGATTATCATAGATTTTCTCAAGAGCTTTAAGTCCGTTAGCAATCGTTTGGAATCATCTAAACATTTGATCAATAGTCTACTCATCTTTCATCTTGAACCGCTCATACTGATGAACAAGAATACTGATCTTGGACTTTTTCACTTGGTTTGTGCCTTTATGTGCAATGGCTAATGTGTCCCACATTTCCTTTGCAGATTCATATCCATGAACCTTGTCATATTCACTTCTGCTTAGGGCATAACTTTGAAAGAACTTGGCCTTCGAATTTAACTAAAATCGAGCTTTCTGATTGGCTGACCATTTGTCACGAGAGATGCTATTGCCTTCGTCGTTTGTTGGTGTATATGGGCCATTCTTAATGATATCCCAAAGATCAATATGTATGGGTTCTATAAAGAGTCACATCTTGTCCTTCTAATAATGATAATCCTCACCATTGAATGCAGGAGGTCTTATGACCGAGGCACCTTTAGCTATAAAAACAAGTGATTTAGCCATGGATCTTTTTCCTCACTTTGTAATAGTATTTTTTGGAAACCTCGCTCTGATACTAACTGAAGTAAATCACTTGTTAATATAGAAATCACTTATAATATGTAAAATACACAAGAAGGGGGGTTGAATTGTGTAAAGTTTTCAAAGATATTAATCTTTCAGGATTTCTTAAATTTCTTTACAAAATTCAGATGATCATAAAAAAACTTTACTAAAGTCAATAAGTAATGCAATTGCAAGAATTATTATCTACTCTTCTAATAATAAGAAAATTAAAAGATAAGGGTTAGAGAATAGACGTCGCGATTTTATACTAGTTCACTCTAAACCTTAGACTACGTCTAGTCCTCAGAGTTTATCTGAGATTTCACTATACTCTTCAACTTTACAAGTATTCTTTCTACACTTACAGAGCCTCTTCAGGTCTCTCTCATAAAGTATTCTTTTTCTACTTTCTTAGCCTCTTCAAGCTCTAGTCTTTCTTTCTCTTTCTAGGAAAGATATTTTTTAGCTTCAAATTACAGATGTATTCGCTCTCTTCTTTTCGCACTTTGAATACAGAATTTCTCTAAGTATTGTACAATAAGATTTTCTCTCTTGTAGAAACATTATTTAGTTTATCACTATAACTAGTATTTATAGCTTAAGTCTTCAACTGTCTTCTTGAGAAACTATTTCTTGAATCTTATAGAAACCGTTATTAGTTGAGTCCTATAACTAACTCCAACAAACTAACTAACTGACATTCTAGAATAGCTTCATTTTGTATTGTTTGGTAGAATACTTCTTATGTTATCACGCTTCGTCTGTTATCACGTTTTTTCTATTGTCGCATTTCTTCTGTTGTCGCGTTTCATCTAATATTGCACTCCATCTGTTATATTTCGTCTGTTATCACGCTTCGTCTAGTATTGGGCTTCGTCTATTATGTTTCGTCTATTATTGATTTGTTTCGTTTGTGTTGACATATATCATCTGTTGCTGACGTATCGTCTGTTGCTAACGTGTCGTCTGGTGTTGATATATCGTTTGGTATTGACTACGCATCTTCTAAGTTTGACTAAGTGTTATTTACATTTTTCTACACACTTAACAAACTTATCAAAACAGTTCATACATTTATAAGATTATTATTATTTGATTGTAATCAAAATTAATAGAAGTGAAGTATTCTTGACTTAACAGTAGAGAAGTTATATGAATGCTCTAGTAAGATGTAAATGCTTTAGAGTCTTTGTTTAAGTCTAAGACTACCAAATGCATTGAGCCATATGGACTTTCTATTTTAGTTGAATGCTTTTGTGCTTGTAATTGAAGTGAAATTCCAAAGATAACTTAATTGTTAGTTGATTTTGTAATATATTACTAGTTTGGTTGTGATATATGGGAGTTAATTAATTCTTCTATTCAACATTTGCAGGCTGAGAGTGTTATTTTAACTGTAGTGGCATAATTTTGGGATCATTGTCAATAAGGTGGGGGCATATCTTCTTTTTCAACTCACTCCTTACCCTCCAATTTCTTTTTATCTTCCCCTTTCCTTAAAAATCTTTTCATTTAAATTTCTAAAATGGTATCATACTTTGTGTTTGCAGCGTGAGCCCATCGAAGACCCTTGTTCGACCCTGCATTCCCCGTCAACCTCTACACTGAGTGAGTTGTAATGCTTCTTGGATTGACAGCTACCAATAGATATCTCTATATATACATATATATAAACTAATATACATTAAAGGTACCAATGGTGTTTAAGCCATCTTTATTTTGTCCTTCCATCTAATCCTGGAATCTGTGATACCTGTAGGGGTTTGGTTGTTCATAGTTTTATTATAGGGGTTTGGTTGACATTACAATCGCATAACTTCAATGCTTCTCAATCGGTAATTACTTTCATGCTAATCTAATTCATTTTTCATTTTTATGACATAAGCTACTTAATTAATATGGTTAGTTGAAAGCTTTTTCTAATTCTATTTAGCTTTGTTTTTTAATGTCTGACAGGTTTGAGCACCCAATTCAGTTTTTAGTCCCCATGCTGTATGTAACACCCCAGATCACCCGCTTATAGATATTGTCTGCTTTAGGTCGAATCGTTGTGCCAGCTAGGTTGGATCCCAAAGAGGGCTGAGCCCTAAGGGGGATGGAGAGTGTGAGATCCCACATCGGTTGAAGAGGGGAATGAAGTACGTC
Organism: Erythroxylum havanense; assembly: GCA_024752395.1. Lineage (NCBI taxonomy): Eukaryota > Viridiplantae > Streptophyta > Magnoliopsida > Malpighiales > Erythroxylaceae > Erythroxylum > Erythroxylum havanense. The sequence goes on from JANTNU010000003.1 coordinate 17,150,036, forward strand.
TTATAAGGATACAAATACCTCTCCCTTATGAAAGCGTTTCACTGTAACATCCCAGATCACCCGCTTACAGATATTGTTCGCTTTGGGCCTTGGCCCAGCCAAGCCCTCACGGTTTTGCTTTTCCCGAGGCCTTCCCAGGAGGTCACCTATCCTAGAACTACTCTCACCTGAGCACATTTAACCTCGGAATTCTGATGGGATCCAGTCTGTTAGGCCATGGAAAACATGTCTTGTGGGGGAAGGCCTAGCCTCCTATTGGTCCAACCGACCCGAGTATTGGCTCTGATACCACCTGTAATAGCCTAGATCACTCACTCACAAATATTGTCCGCTTTGGGCCTTGGCCCAGTCAAGCCCTCACAGTTTTGCTTTTCCCGAGGCCTTCCCAGGAGGTCACCTATCTTAGAACTACTCTCACCCGAGCACGTTTAACCTCGGAGTTCTGATGGGATCCAGTCCGTTAAGCCATGGGAAACGCGTCTGTAAGGGAAAGTAAAATATTGTATGACGATAAACCGTTTCGTCATAACAAGAAAAAAAATATTAGTGACCAAACTAAATTTTTTTACAACAAATAGAAAATATTAGTTACCAGCATAAGTTTTGTCACAATTACAATTAATTCCTGCCAAAATATTTTTGGTACCAAATTTTATAAGCTTTTAGTGACAAATCTTAGTGATAAAATAAATTTTAACACTATTAATATATTAATAGTGACAATTTAACTGTGAAAGATACTAAATTGTCACAATTATCATTGTATTGATGACAAAAATACAAATCATCACAGATAATCCAAACAATAGTGTCAATCAATTGTCTTGACACTAAAAAATTTTGTATTTGTGATGACAAAAATATTTAGTCACAAAAATATTGTCACTAAATTACAAATAGTTGTGACCGTAGTTATAGTTCGGTTGTTGTGACAATATAAAGTAGACACTAATTAATTGACTATTTATTGACAAAATTTTTTGTCACAACAAGTAAAATATTGTGTGACGATTGACCATTTCGTAACAAAAAGAAAAAAATATTAGTGACCAAACTATGTTTTGTCACAACAAATAGAAAATATTAGTTACTAAAATATGTTTTGTCGTAATTACAATTTATTCCTACCAAAATTATTTTGGCGTCAAATTGCATAGGCTTTTAATGACAAAACTTAGTGATAAAAGAAAAGTTGACACCATTAATATATTAATAGTGAAAACTTAATTGTGAAAGATACTAAATTGTCACAATTAATATTGTATTAGTGACAAAAAAATAAATTATCACAACTAATCCAAACAATAGTATCAATCAATTGTTTTGTCACAAAAAACCTCGTATTTGTAACGAAACAATAGTTAGTCACCAATAAATTGTCACTAAATGTCTTAACTCTTGTAGTGAAATGACATTATGATTGCTTTGTAATTGTTGAAATTGCAAATTGTTGGAGTGTGTTTTGTGTTAATTATTATATATGTTGAATGTTTTGAATTGTTAGCTTTTGACTTATACAGAATGAGTTATATTATATAAGATGGATATGCATATTGTCATTGTGTACTGAAATTATGTGTTATTTGTTTTTTTGTATAGATAAATGGAAGGAAGTTCAAATACTCCTGATCAACCTACTTTAAGAAGATACAGTGATTCGGCTTGGGCTCACACTGATACAGTTCCCGGTCAAAAGAATCATACTATTTGCTTGTTTTGTAACAAGCATTTAAAAGGTGGAGGAATTACTCGATTGAAAAGACATTTAGTTGGGGTTAAAAGAGTTGTGGAAGCATGTAAAAAGGTAAGTCATGATGTGAAGTGGCAGATGAAAACATTGCTTGATGAACATCAATCTGAGAAAGATAGAAGGGAAAGATTGAATTTTGAAATTGGTAGTGGAAGTTTGTTTTTTGGTTTCCATGGTAATTATAGAAATGTTGAAGGTGGAAGTGGTAGTGGTAGTGGTAGTGGTAATGGTAGTGTTCCATCTCCGCCTGAGGATCATGAAGAATCTGATGTGAGGAAGAGAAGAAGGCAGGTGACTAGTTTCTTTTCACCATGAACAACTCCTGGAGCCCAACCTTCAATTCATAGTGCAATGCAATCAAGAGATATGACTCACAATGTCGATATGGAAGTAGCTAGATGGTGGTATGATACAGGTTCTTCATTCAATGCTTCTTATTCTTATTATTGTCAACCTATGATAGATGCAATAGCCTCTCATAGTCCAGGATACAAAGGGCCATCGATTGATGACTTAAGAGGCAAATTTTTAAGTTGTATTGTTTCTGAAATTAGTACTTATTTGGTTGAAAGAAGAGTAAGTTGGGGTACTTATAGATGTTCAATTATGTATGATGGTTGGACAAATATGAGACAAGAGCCTATTATAAACTTTTTGGTTTATTCTTCAAATGACTCTTTGTTTTTGAAATCTATTGATGCATCTGGCCTTATTAGAAATGCTGAGACTTTGTTTAGGATATTTGATGAAGTTGTGAATGAAGTAGGGCTGAAAAATGTGAATGACCAATGAGAGGCTTGTAAATGCTTCTTTATGCTCATGCATAGTATGCCATACACATATATATGTGACTAGTGAACTTATCTGTACATGAAAATAATTGTACATGCATTCATGAATAATTTTGGTATAATTAGATTGATTTGTGAATTTTTGATAATTATGAATGTTAGATATGGGAAATATTAGTGACTAGTAGAAGTATGGTATTTGTGAATTTGGGAATTGTAGACAATAGGAAAAAGAAATTAAAAGAAAGCTTTGGAGATGGTTGGATTCTAAAGATGATAGTTAAAGGAGTTAGTTTCAAAAGAAATTAAGTTAGAACTTAGGTATGGGGAAAGTGACAAGTGTCACTTAGGCTTTTATACTCTTGCTAGAAGTAGGTTACTAT
>JANTNU010000003.1:17172510-17188372 GCA_024752395.1 Erythroxylum havanense
GAGATTTACAAAGGCTATGGTATCTTGTGGTTATACTCAAAGCAATGCAGATCACACTTTGTTCATAAAGAAACGACAAGATAAAATTACTGCTCTCATTGTATACGTTGATGACATGGTGGTGACTGGAAATGATCCCGATGAAAGGAAAGCACTTCAAGATTATTTATCTCAAGAATTTGAAATGAAGGATCTTGGTTCTTTGAAGTTTTTCCTCGGAATTGAAGTTTCAAGATCATCTAAGGGTATTTTCTTGTCTCAAAGAAAATATACTTTGGATTTGTTAAATGAAACAGGTATGTCAGCTTGTGAACCAGTTGATGCACCTCTTGAAGAGGGACTGAAGTTATTTGTTGAACCAAATCAAGTTCCAGTTGATAAAGGGAGATACCAAAGACTTGTTGGAAGATTGATGTACCTAGCACACACAAGGCCAGATCTTGCTTATGCCTTGAGTGTTGTAAGTCAATTTATGCATAATCCTGGTGAACAACACATGAAGGCAGTTATGCGTATTTTGAGGTACTTGAAATCTGCTCCAGGGAAGGGAATCTTATTTAGAAAAAATGCAGACCATCTGAATGTTGAAGCATATACTGATGCAGATTGGGCTGGATCTATAGATGATAGAAGGTCCACTTCTGGTTATTTTACCTTTGTGGGAGGCAATCTTTTTACTTGAAGGAGCAAGAAGCAAAATGTTGTTGCCCGGTCAAGTGCAGAGGCAGAATTTAGAGGTATGGCGCTTGGATTATGTGAACTTTTATGGCTCAAGCTTCTCTTATCAGATTTGGGTTATTCGCCGACACAACCTCTTCGACTACATTGTGATAGCAAGGCTGCTTGTGATATTGCTCATAATCCAGTACAGCATGATCGTACCAAGCATGTGGAAGTTGATAGGTTCTTCATCAAAGAGAAATTGGATGAGAAAGTATTGGAATTGCCTAAAATTAGATCAGAGGATCAACTGGCAGATATTCTTACTAAGGCATTGTCAAGTCAAAATTTCTCTAAGTTCATAGCTAAGTTGGGCATGTTTGATATCCATGCACCAACTTAGGGGGAGTGTTGAAGGATTTAAGATTTGATTTGTTTTCAGAGATTTGATTCTTTGTAAAATAGGAAACTATAAATTAGGAGCTTGATTGTAGGATCTTTAGCTAAAAGATCGTTGTCAACATACTGATAAATACCCCTGTATTCAGATTATTTCTGTATCTCAAAATAAAAATTCATTCCTTTTCTTCTTATTTTCAACTGTATACACTCTATATTGTTACACACTAGTGCCAAAACATATTATCAATAACATATTTAGTTTACGTCAATTATACGAAAATTTATCTAATTATGAATTTAGAATCTTACATAAACACTATTAAAATTAAACACTAATTATTGCTACTATAATAAACATCAAAAGATGAACATTAATTCTATATGACAAAAAACCCAAAATTAGTCTAATATTACTTTAGGAACCTTTTGGTCTTTTTCTTAAACTTTTTTTTAGCTGCTAACTCCGACATCTACCCGGGTGGAATGATACGTGTATTTACTGTTTTAATGTTGTTTTAATTTATTTTACCCATATATTTATATAAGTCTCACATATAAAGGGATTGACTAAGATTATACCGTGATTCAATCCTTCAGCAATAATCAGGCCTGCGATTAAGAGCCCTTAAAATTAAAGATTAACTTTTTAGAACAAAAAAGAAAAAAAAGGAGGATAAACTGATCCTGAAAGGTACACCGGCGAGGTCTACATATCATACATGCCTAATATCTGACGATGCCCGACAACACCTAGACCAGGTGCATGCCAAACGTGCATCATATGATACGTGGTCGATGACACGTAAAGGCGTAAAACGCTTATGGCACATACACCTCACGCATCACGCATGTCATAAATGTTCCTCCAAAAGCGCGATACTGACTACCCTGCATGCCAGAGGTGGTGGCCCCTTTAGGCTCTAGCTCACATCCTGCCAACTCATTTTCGGTCAAATGTTTATCGTCAATACGTTTTCACCTAATTTTCCTTTTTCGTCTATCAGGTAGAAATCAATCTAAGTAAATTCAAATAAAAATACGTTTTCACCTAATTCAGTATTCATAATAATATACCAATCCATAGTCGGTCCCTTGGTGGACAAAAGTTGCAATTTTTAACTAACTATGACCCTTATCATTGGGCTGAGACTGAGAGAGTACGTCAAAAGTTTCTTTCCACACGATACCAAAAGGGTGTCTTGTCAGTGAGTGATTTTAAGCAAATGGCTCTCATGTGAAGCTAACATTCAATGTCCTAGGCCCACATCTGCCAAGAAAAAGTAAATTTTGAGTAAAGTTAAGTCCCCAACTTCCACATATGCCTCAAAGTGGGACCAAAAGAAACAATATGAATTATCTCGTCTTGAATAACGCTTGTCGTTAGCATTCATGAACTTGGTGTCAAATTCTGTGACGCACAATATCAGCTTTATTTGATAATGCGCTGGATGAATGATTTGACAACACAGAGATTTACGTGTGCGAGAATATACTGTCACAAATTGGAAATAATTCAATTAGAGTTACTTACATTTACTAATCTTACTACAAATAAATCGAGAAATTTTTCATTTTCTTTTAAAAAATAAATTTTAAAAGTTTAACAATGAAAACGTTCGTTTTAGTATATAAAGTTGACTACAATGTTTTTCAAATTGCATAATAACATTATTGGTTTTGATATGTATATAGCATATATTTCAATTATATATTAAAAATGATGTAGTTTTTTAAATGCAAAGTACTTATTTGGATTTTATCATTTTATAAGTTCATAAAAATAATTACAAATTAGTTTAACCCAAAAAAATTCATTATAAATAGTAATTCTTTGGCATTTGATGACTTTCAAAATCTTTATCATTATTGTAAAAACTATAGTTAATAGTATTGTACATTTCATTTTAAAATAGTAGTGCAGAGTGTTAAATTTATTGGACAATCGCTAATTAATCACCTAAATGTTTTATTTTCGTGATTATGAATTGAGTATAGTCATGGGTATTTATTATGCTACTGTTGGTTTATAACCTAGAGTCAATCAATTGGTTGTAATTTAATGATAATTATTTAAAAATATTATTTATCTTATAAATATTTAGATGTATATGATAAAGCCTATTAAATAATTATACATTGTAAATAAAATTATAATCATAAGATTTATATTGCATTATCCCTAAATTGTTTTTTTTTTGTCATTGTTCTATTAAGAAATTGATAGAGCGTAAAAAGACTAGCATAAGTTATGTTTTTCCTTATGAAAGGAGTAGTTAATATCATAGACTAAAATATAGAGATATTTAAGCAAACGTGTAAGTGTTTATTAGAGAAAGTTCGCTGAAGTGACCTAAAATGAGAAAACTATTTGAAACATTACTTGTATGTCTATAGAAATTCTCATTGTGATGATCGTATAAGTGATTCTTTAACTTGAGGTTTCTAAAGTTATTTGATATAAAGATTGTTATATTTTGATACTACTTATGACACATTTTAATCTTATATGCAGTAAATAGTCATAGGATGTAACATGAATTATAGAGATAGTTGAGTGATTAAGATAAGATTTATCACTCTAAAATAATTAAGGAAAATGTTATATTGTTCTCAATTAGTATTGATTCAGGAAATTATTCGTCGAGGTGGAATGATGATTTGTAAATATTTTACAAATGTCATTAATTAAATGAATAGCTAATACTAATATGATTAAACTAAAAAAAAAGAGTTGACATTAATTCTATGCTTTATGTCGAATCAGAACATTATATAATAAAAGAATTGAACTATATGAAAAATCATACTGAGAAAAGTTAGTTAAAACTATTTGACGTTTCTAAATATTTAAGTGGTCATAATATATTGTTAGACGTTAATCTTGATATATAATTATAAATTATTTAATTAGAAAATTAAAGATAAATTAAAAAGATTTTTAATTTATCTAATTCTAATTTTAATTCTAATTATAAATTATAATTTATAATTCATTGTTAAAATATTTGAAAACCTAATAAGTCTCACATAAAGAATAAATTGAAAAGAGCACAAATATATTAATCAATATGAGATGTTGGATTTTATTTGAAAATTTGTAATTTTGATTAAAATTTAATTGAAATTACAATTTACTTTCAGTCAAATCACTAAAATGTCTAAAACGTATTACAAACAGACTTAAGCTTTAATGAAACTAATACTTCTTATTTAACCCTATCTTTAAGAGTTACAAAGTTTATCTTGACCTATTACGTGAATATCATTAGAGGCTAGATACTTGTGCAACTGTAGTATAATTATAATTTTTAATCATTGTTAAAATATTTGAAAACATAATAAGTCTCACATAAAGAATAAATTGAAAAGAGCAAAAATATATTAATCAATATGAGATGTTGGATTTTATTTGGACATTTGCAATTCTGATTAAAATTTAATTGAAATTAGAATTTATTTTTAATCAACTTACTAAAATGTCTAAAACGTATTACAAACAGACTCAAGCTTTAATGAAACTAATATTTCTTATTTAACCCTATGTTTAAGAGTTAAAAAGTTTATCTTGACCTATTACGTGGATATCATTAGAGGCTAGATACTTGTGCAACTGTAGTGATTGAGATAAAACTATTTTGGAAATGATTTGACGGATAAAGAAAAAATATGATAAAGCTTTAAAATAAGGTACGAATTAAGATTCATGCTTTATTATGATTTATGTGTTAATCAATAAAGTCAATGTACTCATGCACAAGGCTCTCCACTTTGTGGAGTCTGGAGGTCATATTGACCGCATCATTTCCTGTGTATTTTTATAAAGGAATTACTTTTGTGACTTGAACTTATGATCTTATGGTCACAAAGGAGTAACTTGATGCTTAAATTTTGTGATTTATGCGTTAATCATTTTATAAAATTAAAGTGATCTTAACTTTTGAAAAATCAAATTATGAAAAAAAGTTTAATAACTATTCAATTACGGTCAAAATGAAATTTTGTCCAAATTTTCCAACAGCTACTCCTTTGTTGTTGTATTAATAAACTAATATCATATAAACAATATGATTATCATAATCCAAACATCAAATTAAACTTTTGTGGTGAATGGTTTCCAAACATAAGATTCACTCGTTGAGAGTAGGTTTCATTTAAAAATAAGTTTTGTTTGTAAAGGGTTAAATAAGTTTTTTTTAAAATGTTATCGTTATTGGGTGTTGTTATCACTTCTTTACTTTTCAAATTTTTATTAGGCAATTTCTAATGACGTCTGATACCCATTTTCGTAGTTTTCTTTAAATTGAAATTATAAATAATTAACATAAAAGTGAATGACTGGAATTAATATATGCATTAAGTATAAAATAAGGAAAAATTTAAGAAAAGTGGGACAATACTTTTTTTGTCACCGCAAATTTTCACATATTGTAAGTTATGAAATTTAAGTCAATTTATTTAGGATTGAATGATTTTTTTAAATTCAAAATAGCGAAATTACATGACTATGATCCTTGTAAATGTTGAAGATATGTTATCTCAATTAGAAAATATTAAGGATTATAAATTAATTTCATAATTTATAGGATATTTTAGAAAAATAAACCATAATGCCTCGTATCATACCCACAAAAAATGATAAGTTTCTTTCTACACTGATAACATGATACCATCATTGCATGCCATGGAAGAAACCACTGTCACCACATAAATCGCCCTTTTACTGTAGTAGACATAAAATAAATTGTCTCTCTTTTTTTAAAGGCTACTTAGGATATCAACTTTTTGTTATTATAAACTTCATTAATAAAATATTTTAAAAAAAATTAATATAGAATGTAACATAATTTAGATCTAATGTCAATTTGAATACACCTGTTACTTATGCTACGATGACATATGGAAAAAAAGGAGGCCCCTTTAAAATTCCATTTTAAATAATATATATATATATAATTACAAAAGAATGGTACACTTATGATCACATACTCGCATCATGTTGTAGAAGCTCCTGAATAACTATTGGAGGCTCCCGAAGAATGTGTAGGCTAGGAGCCAAGAAAATGGCGCAAGTCGTCAATCTGTTAGTGCATTGGTTCCCCTCACATCCGACATATCACAGAACCACCTCCCAGTCTCGCTGTAACAGCCCGTGAATACCTGCAACCAACAAAAGATCCTCAGTTAGAACTTGATGAGAAGAGGAAAGTATGTTAATAACCTCCAACGAGTCGATTTCAAGAATAAGACGACGGAATCTCCGATCTCAGGCTAACAGGAGTCTGGAATGGACCCCACAGAGTTCTACTGTGAGGGGAAAACAGCGATCGAACCGTTGTTGAAAACCCTACCACACCACACACACACACATACACACACACACACACACACATATATATATATATATATATATATATATATATATAATATTCGTATTTTGAATCACAGCAAAAGTATTGATTTATATTTTATTGGCGGAAAAAGATCAGTTATACCACGTGACAGCGTTCTACATCATTGTCAGTCTATAAAGGTGACACATAGACATCAATCTACGGAACGTGTTATAAGTAGCAGGCCGGGGCGTGCCAGAACGCTTGTCTCGCTAGTCATATTCAGCTCAAGCTCATCTCTGAACAAAATATACATATATTTAAGTATTAATTAAATCTCCATGGGAGATCGCAACAAGATTTTGGAAGAGAGCTTACTGATAAAAGACGGTGGAGTAGAACGGCAAGAGCAAGGGAGTGTCGTAGTCGTAGGTCTAAGATGGCAAGTGCTGGTTCCAGAAGTGAAGCGGGTGTGTTACATAGCAGGGCCAATGGTGGCCGTGACTCTCTTGCAGTATTTATTACAAGTTATATGCTTGATGATGGTTGGTCACCTCGACGAGCTTTCTCTCTCTAGCACTGCCATAGCCATTTCTCTCTCCTCCGTCAGCGGTTACATTGTTCTTGTAAGTAACTCTAATTTATGATTTCCATAAATCTCACTCTGACGTGGACTTCTCCTTCCTTCTTTTTCCGCCTCTCTGCTCCTTCTTGGTTCGTCATGACCCATGACTTCAGTCAGGGCACACATATATTATATCAATATCAGCATTAATCATTGAATTTTCTTTTCTTATAAAGATTGATGTTTTCTCCACTTAACTTGAGTAAAATTGATTTTCGTTAATTTCTTAAGATTAGCGTCAAGACTAGGCCAAGTTAACACAAACTGGTCTGTAGACTGCATACCATAAGCCCTCTTATTCACATCAGAATATGGAACTCATCTTCTTTGTAAAAGTTGCTTTTTCCCTTATTAAATTCTAACATTGACTTACGAAACTTGAATTGTAACACATGATGATTCAGGTTTAATCACGTTATTTCATTTCTCTCCACGTCTGGTACAGTATAAGATGCTATGTTAAAGTATATGAAGGATTATGATGATCTGGAATAAATGTATGACAAATTCAGATTTAAGTATTGAAATTTAAATTAAAAAATATTAAAAGTTAAAGAAAAACCGTATTTTACTTTATAAATGCCACCGTTGAATGCGAAGACAGATAGAAGAATACGTGTTGAGGAATTAAAAAAGAAGATAAAATTGGCAACGTTGAAAGCCATCACGCGTATGTCAAGACACGTCTTTTCTTGGCTTCATTCATGGTGAAACAGCCAAAAGCCCCAGGTTGATCTGACTCGTCGATCTAATCACAAACGAGGAAACAAACTGACCTAGGTGGCAAGGTGACACATCCAAGGATGAAAAATTGGTCAGGAAACTACGATTCGACTGGTCTTTTAGCTGTCACACGTGTTGTATCCTTCTGTTAAAAAAGAAAAAAACACCTTGTCCTATCCTATCCAAACTACTGTTACATGCGATGACATGACATGCCTCAAGGAGATTAGTTTGGACCAACGGTATAAAAATTAATTGATTATTTTTATCGAATAAGTTATAATAATAGTGATGACTGCCCATCCTTTTCCATATTAATGAACAGAAGAACAAAATATTCCTTGGAGGAAAGATGGGGTAGTGTTCGTCGCTTTTGAGCTTTTACAGCTACTGTTTTCCTTTATGAACATCAGAAAATGGAATGAGTGGATACTAAGATGTAAAACTAAATCTAGTTCCCAAGTGATTATGCTATCTGACATGTATGTTTTTGTTCATCCTACATACAGCTAGGAATGGCAAGTGCATTGGAGACTCTGTGTGGGCAAGCTTATGGCGCACAGGAATATCATAAATTGGGGATTGAAACTAATACTGCAATCTTCTGCTCGTTATTGTTCTCTATCCCTCTGTCTGTTCTATGGATATTCATGGGAAAGTTTCTTGTTTTAATTGGCCAAGATCCTGCTATTTCACACAAAGCAGGAACATTTCTGGCTTGCCTAACGCCAGGACTTTTTGGCCATGCGGTTCTTCAGCCGCTTATTAGATACTATCAGGTGCAAAGTCTGGTCATTCCACTGCTTATAGGCTCTGGTGTCGCGCTTTGCATACACGTGCCTCTCTGCTGGGCTTTAGTAAACAAGACTGGTCTGGGAAACAATGGAGCAGCATTTGCTATGTGTATATCTATTTGGTTGAATGCCATTTTCCTAGGGGTTTATATGAAGATCTCTTCTGTCTGTGCTAAGACTCGGGCGCCATTTACCCGAGAAGCGTTCCGAGGGGTTGGGAAGTTCTTCCGATTTGCTATTCCATCTGCATTAATGATCTGGTAAATATAATATATATATATATATATATATATGTATATGTTTCTCACTCTTAATTTGCTTCAATATTTCTCTGAAACATGTCTTTGATCCTGTACTCATTGTGATTCCTGTAGCCTCGAAAGTTGGTCATTTGAGCTAGTTGTCTTGCTCTCGGGGCTTTTACCAAATCCAGAGATCGAAACCTCAGTGCTCTCAGTGTGGTATGTTTTTTGTGAGTGAAGTTAAAAATATTAGGAGATGATAATTGTGCGGTGTCTTACTAAAAATACCTTCTGAGATGATTTTCTTGCAAATGCTCATACAATTGACATTTGTTATCTATCTCACTGTGCAGTCTCACAACTATTACAACTTTGTTTTCAGTAGCTAATGCACTTGGCGCGGCTGTAAGGTATAGGTCCAGCAGGCTAGCTACTATTGTTTCTATACTTCTGTTCCATATGGTACTAACTAGCTCTGATAAATAAAATTTACTCTTTAACCACAGCACTAGAGTTTCTAATGAACTTGGAGCTGGGAATCCACAAGGAGCCCGTATAGCTGTATATGTTGTCATGTCTCTTGCAATGATAGAGACGGTAGCATTGAGCTCAATACTCTTTGCCTGCCGTAGTTTCTTTGGTTACGCTTTCAGCAACGACGAGAAAGTAGTGAATTACGTCACGAAAATGACCCCTCTGGTTTGCATTTCGGTAATTCTGGACGGTTTACTAGGAACATTGTCAGGTACGCAATGATCAATTCAAATGTGACGGTCATCCAGGTAATAACCTAGTGGTTTATTTATTAGCTTTTTGCTTGATTGTTTCAGGAGTTTCAAGGGGATGTGGATGGCAGCACATAGGGGCTTACATTAACCTCGGGGCTTACTATCTTCTGGGGGTTCCAGCTGCTGCCATTTTAGGTTTCCCTCTAAATTTAAGAGGCTATGGCCTGTGGATCGGAATTCAACTTGGTTCCTCTGTGCAAATAGTTCTACTTGCTATTGTTACAAGCTGCACCAACTGGGAAAAGCAGGTGGTGTATCACTTTCAACCATAAACTTTTGAACTCAGACTTATAATTTCACTTGTTCTTTTTTCCTCTGATTTCCTCCCAGGTAAATAAGGCAAGAGAGAGGATATTTGAAGGAAGGTCTGAGGTCGATAAAGTATAAATTGAGCACCGCCGTAACTGATTAATGGGATCAAATATTTCATTTCTTTTCCTCCTTTCTTGTGCTGGTTTTTCTGTTTTACATGGAAGCTTTAGGATATGATTGATTGGGGTTTAACAATGGAATGAAACATAATATTATTCCATCGTTTGAGAGTACTAAAAAATATGAAATTTAACGATGAAAATTATCGACGGAATATCTACATATTCCATTGGAAAGTTAAGCTAGCGACGAAATTTACCGACAGAACAAGGCATCGGAAAAACAACCGTAGATAATAATTTGCGAAGAATCACAGAATGTTCGTCGTAAATTTACCGACAAATTTTGTGTAACTGTTAGTGAATATACCCACAATTATTCTATGTTGTCTTCGGTTGGTAAAGTTACCAATAGATATGTCCGTTGATAAATTTACCGATGGAATTAGTTATTTTTTTGGTAAGTTAATATTGTTATTACTGACGGTTATTAATTATCTGTTGATAAATAGAATAGATTTTATCGACAAACTTTGTTTTTCCGTCGATAAATTTACTAAAAATTATTTTTTAAAGTTTCCCTGCGTTAAAGTTTATTTGATGATATTATGATTGATACATAATTTAATCAGTTATGAGTTATCTATTGATAATATTTTGATTTGTTTCAACATTTAATTTGTTATATTAAAACAGAAAGTTGATTGATGATATAAACTAAAAGTGATCTTAATTGGTAATAAAAAATTATTTTGTACACAATAAGTATTTGTAATTTATATAAAATGACTACAAGTATGCTATTTATTTGGTGACCGTGAATACTCTTATTGTTGCGATGAGGTGATACGCCTTCCCTTCAACTCATCCACCTAATTACGGAGCTAAGCTATGTACTCCATCGACTGTTGTAATTGAGTTGCCAATTTTTGTACTGTTCTTCGAAGTTCATGAACTTTATGGGATAGCAACTGCCTACTAGATGTTGCTATACTGGATGTGGAGGATTGTGAATAACATGTGTTCGCAAATGAACCTAAGACGAATTTCCTTCCATGACGGTCCCTACCACCCACTACACGAAGATATGTTTGAGTCTCATCAACATCTTCAGACTATTGAAATTGTCAATGAATGCTTTCTTGTATTTGGTCTTATCATAAGACAATGTTTATGTTAGTAAGTGATAATTATTAAACATTAATATTAAAACATAAATTTCACATACATTTAGTTCTCTACGTCATGTATTGACAAAGGTCATACCGTCATGCTTCTTAATGTGAGTGTACAAAAAAAGTTGACGGGGTGCAAACTTCGTGCCCATAGACTTTTCTTGCATCAGAATAAAATGTTATAAGTAAATTACAATTTATAAAAATTTCGACATAATTTTCTCTATTTTTATGATATTTACCTCCTATTGAACGAAGAAAATAATTCAACAGCACAGCCATATATAACACCAGACATTTATAACATTATCATTCTTTATAATATACATATTTTCTTTCCAAAATTCACACATTAAATTAAATTGAAATACACCAAAATAAAAAAATCAAATTATAAATGTAAAGTATAGATATTTACAAGTCTCTCTGCATGCTCGTGGTGAGTAATAGATCCTTCAATATATACGAGAAGACTCACTCCCCCCGATCCTCCACTTCTGTTAGTAGAACTACGCTCTAAAATGAACATTATCTAGGATAATGTCCAATACTGCTGCTAACAACTTCATATTTGTTCAGAAATATCAGGTGGTCGTACACCAATATTATGTATTGCACTAACAAAATCTCGAAAACGTGTACGTGCTCATCTCTCTCATACTTTATAAATGACCGCGTCAAATCCAGAACCCAAAAAAAATTCTTTCTGAAAGAAAAGGAAAACATACGAAAAGTATTTATAATGTAATAATATTTATCTAATAAATGTATAAAAATCAATTAAAAATAAAAAATCATTTTTTGTCCTCAAACTCCTGATCGTAAAATTTCTTTATCGCATGAGAGATATTTTTTCATATGTATCCCTCAACATCAATCTTCTCCTTGAATTTGGATGTCATGTTTCTCGAGCATGGTCCAGACAAAATCAACCTAATATTAAAATAGTTAATTTTATATCATTTTTAAAATTTAAAACTATAACTTAATTTTAAATATATGGTGTTTCTTGTATTTTCACTTATAGATTATTGACAGTTATAATGTAAGTTCTTCCATCAGCTCCTTCAGCTCCAAGTTGGAAGTCGCCTCCTACATCAACATCGTTTACCCTTGATATCTTTGTCAGTATAGGGATAGTGGATGGTGTAGTAGTAGCTACAGAATGTGACGCTGCATCTGCAAGTGTAATAATAGCTGAAGGTACAACATCTGATTTGATTGCAGTTATAGAATGTGATGCTTCACCTAAGAAGTAACTGACTTTAAATCGTCGTCTAAACTTTGGTCGCATTATTTCTTGTTTTCTCTTTAGTGGCATATTTCAACATGAAATTCATATCCCATTCTTTGAATTAATATTTCTCATTTTCATCGTTACCCTTTTCTCATTTCGATGACATACTTCTTGATTGAAATTAGTATCCTCAATAACTATTAGAAAATTATTTCCTATATCTAGTTACATATTCCTTAAATCATCATCCGACCTAACACTTCCAAGTTAAGTTATATCATATTTCAAGTAATTGGCCTTATCTTCTTACTATTAAATTTGATTTTAGTTCTAAGAGGACCATATAATAGATAACCCTTTTTCCAAACTTACCTACTTTTCTGTGAAAATCTTTCTTTAATAATAATATGTCTAGATCATTCATTATAGTGTCAAATATGGACAAACTGTTGAAGTCAATAGTAGTCCAATTACTCGGTAGCTTCTCTTGGTGAAGAGCTATAAGACCTCTTCTTCTTACTTCAAAATAGCTTCATGAGTGCATAATATGTGAATTAAGTCCTTCTTATATCTATTCTTCTCTTCAAAACTCGATGTATCTACTCTCATCATTAGTATAACATCTTTGTTTCCCACCACTTTGATCATTATTTTCATTAAGAAGCCCCCAAGTATCCTCAATCCCATCAAAATTATCAACAATCTCCTTTTGATAACCAATGGAATTCATCAAATCCTTTTTTTTCTATAAATTTTCTATGTCTTATTCTTATTTTTAGATCAAATCTTGCTAGATAAGCATATGGTTACAAATTCAATGAGTTGGTTGTGATCGAAATAGTCACACATGTCATCAATAAATAGCTTAGATTATTATTGACATACTCTTTAACTTCTCATGAACCAGTGTTTTATAAGTGCTTCATAACAACATCATTATTCATCAATGCAGAGAAGGAGGCATAGTAGGAAACCAAGAGGACCAAGATGATAACATCCCTACATATAGTAGGATAATGGCTATCATGATTCGTACGTAGTTCTTAGAGTCTTAAAAATAAGAATAAACAATAATTACTCTTTTGGTCTCCTTTATTCGAAGAACCAAATATCAAAATTTCCTATGGTATAACTACCACTAAAACCTCCTTGCTATAAGAGACTGATTTATATGAAGTGATTCTTGGGAGGCAGACGAATTATAAAAAGAAATTGATATATCAAGACCAATTATTAAGTAGATGATACATTTAACCATATGATATTGATATGTTAAGTTGAACTATTAAACATAAACTTTTTTTTGGAATTATCATTATAGTTATCTTTGTACTTATTATGGCTCATATAAACTAAACTATTTATGCATACTAACAAATAATTTATAATATATATGAATAATGTAGTTAATATGAATTACCATATCTATATAACAATTTCAAGTGCTATATAGATTGAATTTAATTTCAAGTTCTCAACTAAACCAACCAAAAAATGTTATTAAATTAATATTATGGAGTGATAATTATTGTGCATAAAATTTAAAACCAAATCATGACATCCCAAGTATAGCAAAAACTAGAGCTAAAAATAATGCTTGCCAAGTATGTGCTCACCCCTTGTTATGAAAATATTGAACTAATACAAAACATAGAGGACATATTGGTTAGTTTTGATTTAAAATTAACTAAAGTCATGATAGTTGTTGGGCCCCGGGTCCCGGATCCCGAATCCCGAGGTGGCCTCTCGGGCTGCGCCAGCGACGAGCGCCCCAAAACGTCGGACCCGATCCCAACATGTATACATACTTCGAATCACACATGGATTATCGCACACATAATAACATACGCATAATCTTTCAAACCAAACACCCCATAAATCGAGGGGCTTCATGCCATTACAAGTCAAAGGAAATTAAAACAAGTATTCATACCCATACAAAATAAAGTTTAAGTCCAAAATACATGAATTATGCTCCATGATAAAATGCTCAGAGGGCCAACCAAAAGACTAACTTAATACAAAGCTCCCAATTATCTCGAAGTTTCCGATGCCTTGCAAGATCAACAGTCGTCCCCCTCTGCACTTGAGGAGTGGGAAATAATAGGGTGAGCTACAAAGCTCAGTGGCATATACATTTATAGCCATTGGCACGAGCCACACAATCAAGCATATATACGTATATACAAGCATATAGCAAGTCAGCAATCTATCACTTTTCAGTCATCACAGAATATGTCATATGAGTACACGATATAACACTTTAATATGTGTCATGCTCAACAAATCAATCATGTATGCACAAACAATTGGTTCGAGAGTTCTGTAAAAACAATCCGGATAAACCGAAGTTTATATCGTAAACTATCCGAGTTCGATTTCTCAAGGATCTCGTTGCCTCAAGCGGGCAGCCAGGAAAAGGCTTATGTCGACGTGCATGTGACTCCATCCATTACTTTCTTACCCAAACAAAGCACATAACCATTCATTTCATGCTCAAAGCATTATATCAAAGCTTTCATACTTTTCGTTCTTTTCATTTTTGCAAAATGCCATAAGGCCTATCAAGGCCATACATAATCATAATCATTATGCATTTGCAATCTTTCTCATAATTCTACACAATAATGTCACACACTTGCAAGCAAGCATACACAAGGCAATTTGCCCATATACACAATAACCATAAATATATTACCCACCTAATATCGC
This sequence comes from Erythroxylum havanense, assembly GCA_024752395.1. Classification (NCBI taxonomy): domain Eukaryota; kingdom Viridiplantae; phylum Streptophyta; class Magnoliopsida; order Malpighiales; family Erythroxylaceae; genus Erythroxylum; species Erythroxylum havanense. The sequence continues at coordinate 17,187,570 of JANTNU010000003.1, forward strand.
TCGAGAAGTCGATTCATCAAATCCATAAAGGTTGCAGGGGCATTCGTCAATCCAAAAGGCATAACCATAAACTCAAAATGCCCATACCGAGTCCTGAAAGCAGTCTTTGGCACATCCGGCTCCTTAATCCTCAAATGATGATAACCTGATCTCAAGTCTATCTTGGAGAAGACTCTCGCTCCTTGCAATTGATCAAATAAGTCGTCAATGCGAGGAAGCGGATATCTATTCTTCACTATGACCTGATTCAACTTCCTGTAATCCACACACATCCTCAACGATCTATCTTTCTTCTTTACAAAAAGAACCGGAGCTTCCCAAGGTGAAGAGTTCGGTCTAATGTACCCTTTCTCCAACAACTCCTCCAATTGCTCTTGAAGCTCTTTCAATTTCGCCGGAGCCATCCGGTAAGGCGGAATTGAAACCGGTGTAGTACCTGGAAGAAGCTCAACAGGAAACTCAATTTTCCTAGGCAGAGGTAGTCCTGACAATTCTTCGGGAAAGACATCCGAGAATTCCATGACTACTGGAATATCCTCAAGTTTCCCTCTTTCTGCCCTGGTGTCTACCACATAAGCCAAAAACGCCTCACATCCTTTCCTTATCATCTTCTCTGCTGTCATAGCTGAAACAATTCTGGGCAGACTTGCTTTTCTGTCCCTAGTAAAGATCACTCTTCTACCGTCATCCAGTTCAAATTCCACTGTCTTCTGCTTACAATCCAAACGGGCATTGTACCTCTCTAAGGTATCCATACCCAATATCACATCTAATCCTCCCATCTTCAGTGGCATCAAATCCAC
>JANTNU010000003.1:17251931-17262147 GCA_024752395.1 Erythroxylum havanense
AATTGTGATTGTATGTGATAATTGGTAAATTGTGTGTTTATGCATGAATTGAGTGAACCATCGATGATGGTTTCTCACTGAGTTTGCAAAACTCACCCAAAATTTGCATCTATTTTTCAGGTCTTGAAGAATGCCCCGTTTGACACGGGAGTACTGTAAGCAAGTAAAAGATAGAGGTCGGGATCAGTTTACGTCTGCATTAGTGTATTTTATTTTCTGATATCTTGTATTATTGAATAAGTCAGTTTGTAAAATCAACAGAATAGAATTAATTGTATTTATGAAAAGGGCCTCGAGGCCAGTGCATTGTTTATGTAAATTGTTTTCCGCATAATATGTGATATGAATGTATGCGCGTTAAAAAAAATTTACAATGAGTTTGTTTGGACTGAGTGATGTAACACGCCACCCTCGCGGGGCACGGACTCGGATGTCACCATCGATGTCGGGTTCGGGTCCTGCAGGAATGGGGTGTTACAAAATCTCAAAGTCATTTATAAAAATTTCCATTGCCATTTACCCTTATTTCTTTCACTATTCATCAATTGTTCTGTCAATTGGCATTTTTCCTGGTCCAAAAATACCCTTAAATTCTAGAAAATTCTCAAATTTTATCAAAAATTATAACTCATTACTTATACACTCCAGCTCAATTAATAACACATATAATTTACAATTCCCAATATAATCATATTTATAGATCAATTATACCCAAAAAATATCAAATGAGTGCATGAATAATAATTTTTAGGTGCAAAAATCATTATTCACGTGTGTATGCTGTATTATGTATGTTGTATTATGTATGAGCATAAAATATAATTTTTTCAATCTCTCTTTGATCTCACATGTACCAAATTTTTAGGATTCTAACCCTTAGTATGGGAATGGAATGTTATATTTAAGGTCTTAGTTTGTTTATCTCTGAGAGCAGTTGGATGCTTATCTACATTAATATCACGCTTATTCGATAGTTTCTTAAATCATTAAAACATAGATTATCTAGCCCCATAAGTTCTAAATTATCTCCAATCTAGAATTTCTCATCCATAGAAATCCATTTCTTACCTCATTATGTCAGAGTTGGCTTCCATTGATAAGAGAATCTAATTACATTCCGAATCAATGAGTCATATTCTTCCAATCTATATAATGGTATAATGTCTAGTAGATCATTAGTCAATTGTGCACTCACGCATAAACATATATAGCCAATTCTTTTCCTAAGAGGAGTATTGTAATCCATGTAAATTGGCTTACTTATATAGCTTCCTAAGGAGCTCAAACTCTCTAATTGATCAGTTCTTAAGGGTATACTATGCATATTTATCCAAATAGGAATATCATCATGCTTAATCCTTTCCAGAAAAATACTTGGTTTCTTGAATGGCAAGAGAATTAGGAAGCGATCGATATGTAAAGGATCAGTTTCAAGCATTGATATTACCCTTTCTTTGTATAGAGAACCTGAAAAGTAATAAGTTGTCTTCCAAAAAACAAAATTTTTTTAGTCCTTTATCCTTCCAATATTTTAAACCCCTGCTATGGATGATTAGGAATGAAAGATGTTTGTCAATAAAGAATCTAGCCAAGGCTGTGGACTAGCCTTTGGCTCCTTTCGTTATTGTCTCTAAGGAAGGGAAGCTATTAGTCTTCCATCAGAAGCTAAGCGTGATAGCATTGAAAAGAGGAATTGGAGTTGTCCCTTAACATTTTATTTTATTTCAATCTTAGGATAAAGCTAGCTGAAGGAGTAACTTAGTTAATGCTAAGCTTTATGAGGAGTTGAGCTAGAAGGGGAACTAAATGAAGGTTTGGTTCTAAACTGAGCTTTCTAACTAGAATCAAATGGTAAAGGTGGGGAAGGGATTTCCTCTTAATTAGGCTTTAAGGTGTCCAATAGCTAAAAGAAGGGGTCAGTCAAAGGATAGAAAAAGAATGGTAAAAGAAATTCTAAACATAGTAAGAACAGGGAGTAGGAAAAAAAGGAGGATGGAAAGACTAAATTACCCTTAGGAGTCTTGGTATTTTAAATATTAGGATCAATTCCAACAATCAAATTTAAAATTAAGAATATTTTAAATATTAGGATCAATTCCAACAATCAAATGCAACGGAGTGCTTCAATTGATAATATTTAAGAAACAAAAGAGCGTGGTCAAAACAAACACTCGAAGTAGCATCTTTGGATAATGTGCCCTTAAAGCATTTACTCCCCCACAAAACAAAAACACCATTGTAGTTAACCTGAAACTAGCTGTTCTCTTTCTCAGTTATTTCCTCTTTAGCTGCAAATTGTGTTTGGTTATTTTGGGGATATCCTCCACGCACGAACACATGCATCTTCTCCTGAACTCACCACGGTGTCTTTGCCAGTAAATGCAACACCATACACTCCGCCCAAATGAGCCGAGTTTATGGTTATACGGCTTGAAGCGGGCTTCCCTACTTCATATATGATCACACTGGTGTCTAGTGACCCAGTAGCCACTGTGGAGCTGTCAGGTGACCAAGCTAGGCAGTTTATACGAGCACTGTGGTATAACATGTTGTTAAGCTTGACCTACAAAACAAATGCCAGAAAACTATGTTACCTCCACGATGAATGAGAGAAAATCAATTAGAGGTTTACCAGCAAGGTTTAACAGTCAAAGCCAATATAAAATCAATTGGGTTTGCCAGCAAAGTTTAACAGTCAAAGGAATTTAGTCATTAAATCAATCGGGAATGGAGTCCAGTAACTCTGTAACTGATTAAAGATTCCACATGAGTCTCCTCCGGGAAGCCAAATTATAGAATAACCAGTATAATGAGCACAAGCACAATGTGTCCATCATGTTCATGCTACGTTAAAGGATGCACATGGAAGAGAGTAATTGAAGTTCTGGCTACCTCTTTGGAGGCACGATCCCAAACAACAGCTTCACGATTTAAATCAGCTGAAGCAAACATGGAGGCATCTGGTGAATATCTTATCACACTTATGGCACCTCTATGTTTCTCCAGGACTGCTTCTTCGTTTAAAGTATTATTAGATATAGAATATATGTGCAACTTGCCATCTTGCCCACCTACAATGGCTTGTTTTCCATCTGGTGCAATTGTAGCTGCTGTCACGGTGAACCCAAGATTGCTATTTGTCAATATTTTCAGATCTCTAAGCAAAGCAACCCCTGTTTCGGTTGAAACCAACGCCAGTCCAGGGGATTCAGTGGCAAGACTTAAGTCCTTAGGCTGACTGCCAATGTCAAGTTCCTCTGCTGCTCCAAAATCATTCCTGATCACGGGAATCCTACGTACCTGAATTAATGTAATGAAACATTAAGGCATTGCAATTTAGAAATAGTCCCCTAAGGTGACCGACAGGAAAAGATTTCAACTTAGTTAGCAACTGGAATTATATGATAAAATTCCACCCCGGCATTGAACTCCAGGATGCATACAGTAGTTCTGGCTCTAATTATCAACTTCAAGAATGTTCTTGTCTTATAATTGGTTAAATTACTGAAACATCTTTGTTATATAGGTGACACAAAAGATAGGATTACAAAGTTCTAATACTCTACAAACATAGAAGTGTCTACTGTAGTAATAAATGTTGAGGGTGACTTTCTCATGAAAAGTTTGAGACTCACTACTGTAGAAAATAAGTTTTTATGACTGAATTTTACAATCTGGAAAAGTGAAACTTAAGTTTGATGCAGTTTTGCAAGAATTTGTGACCAAATGCGAGAAGGGGCTACTGATTTACTTATTGACATCACTTATGTAGATATTAGGTGCAGTAATCTGTTTTAAACTAAAGGCCCTCGAATTTTTTATCAATGTAGAGTAGAAAATTTCAGCAGTATATGGTATATGACCGTTTAGATACAGGGAATAAGATCATTTCTTCAAATAATATTCAACCTGTTCTTATCTCACCGCACCTTGTTGTCAAATCCACATGTAATTATCTCTTGCTCAACAGCTGCTAAACATTTAATTTGAGCATTATTTGTCCTCTCTAGTCTACTGCAGAAGCCAATACCTTGAATCCACTTCACAATTACCCCATCATAGCTTCCTGTCAAAATCATCTTCTGATCAGTTCCAGCTTGAGTTAATGCGGTGACATTTTTCATGTGCCCAGATAATGTTGTTGGGGCGTCATCAAGATTAGTTGCAGAAAATATGCTAATTGTTCCACCAAGGGAAACAACAATAAGGTGATCATTCTGCCAAAGACATCCAACCAACATGTCATCCACTCCACCAGAACCAGGACATTTCAATGTTTTTATCACCTTTCCACTACCATCGTCTGAAATCTCCCACACCTTTGCAGATTTGTCAGCAGAGACAGTGAGTAGCTGAAAATTTTAGGAAAGAATACAATTCAGAAGGGAAATTTTGAAGTATCCAGTTCACAAAACATTAATTAAATGCCACAGGTATCAGCGTAACCCCAATCAAGAACACAAGTAAAACTCAACTAAGAGATGCTTCATTTTCAGCCACTCTGGTTAACCCATTAACATGGGGTTGGGGATCTCCGATGTTAAGCTCTCTTGATCTTCATTCTTGACATTTCCCTCAATGGAGTACAAAAGGGAAATCTTTTGTAGTTCTCCACTTATAATGAATGTTTACAAGAGAAAAGCAACACATTTAACCATATTGTTTTTGTTAACATGTAATCGTATGTGATCAATGACAATAACTGTTGAACAAACAACTCAAAAGGTGCTAAGAATAAAAACAAAAAATTTGAGAAAAGGTATTGAATAATCTTAAAAATGCGATAATTTTAGGATAATTTCTGTTTGCAGCACTTCAGTTAATCTTGCTGCTAACCTGTTTACTATCAGAGCTCCAACTGACAGCATATATGCTGCCTTTATGGCCATCTTCTTCTGACAGTTCTCCAATTATTTCCCCCGTCTTTGCATTGTATAGTATACCCTTCTTATCCGAGCTCACACTGATGCATTTGCTACCATCCGGAGAAAATCTAACGCAGTTGACAAAATTTGTATGCTTCCTACATAGACAAGAGGCAAGCCAGTCAAGAAACATACTCTTCCTACACAACTTCCATTTCCAAATCTAAAAACATTATTATGAATGACAACCTTTGAGACAGCATGAATTTAAATGGTGGACCTTCGTAAAAATTCACAATGAAGTCCTCTCCGCAAGTGACAATCCGAAATGGTCTGGTTGGTTTAAAAGCACAGCTCAAAACCCTTCTTGAATGCCCGTCAAAATCCCCTATATTGGTCCCTGAATCCCACCTATAACATTTGGTTCAAATTCTATAAAAGACAATAACAAGATAGCCCAACTCATTGAGCTTAAAAAACAAGGTGCAGATAGAGAAATATCAATAGTACTTAGGAAGAGAAGAAAACTGACATAAAAGCGCGAACAAAAGACTTTCCCTTTCCATCCCCAGAGGCGACGATCCTTAAGCCGTCAGGAGACCACTGCAAGTCATCGATCCGACCGGACAGAACCCGGAATTCATTGTGCAAAACGAAGTCGTTGTGAGTACCCCAGATCCTTATGACACCCGAAACGTCAGCGGAGGCGACCCACTCGCCGTTGGGGGAATAACGGGCGACGGTGACAGGGTAACCATGATCGCCATAGACGTGGACTTGGAGTGGCTTGTCGAGGTATCGAATAATGACAGATCTGCCATTAGTGTAGAGAATTGAATTGGTTTTGGGGTCGCCGGATATGAGAATTCCTCGCCCTCGCTCCGTGGAAGGGACGCAGGCGTAGGTTTCCAGGAGCTCTGCCATTTAGAGAGAGAGAGAGAGTGAGGGAAGAAAAATGGTGCGTGAATTGTAATAGTCGGGTAGTAGTTATTGGCAGTTATGTTAGTTATGGCGACGAGAGAAAAGTGCGGGATTTTAGGGACGTTCTCGGAACGAGTTGGCGGGTTTTGATCATGGATTTTGGTTTGACGTTGGGTCGGATCTTACTCGTACCTTTAAATTCCCGAACAACATTGTAGGAGCCCAACAGCCATCGGACATTAAAGAAACTCAATTCTATTCATTAACTAGCGAATTGTCTTGGACACAACTTGTACAACTCGATGAGGGGCATTTTAAGAAATCTAAATTTTCTCTCCAATTTTATAGTATTTTATTGTATTAAATAAATTTCAGTCATTTATTTATGTGAGTTTTGCATAAGCTCCGTATAAATAAATGTGGATCCTGCATAAATAAATAGCTGAAATTCTATAGAACACAATAAGACACCATAAAACTGAACAGAAGATCTTATCTCCACTTCAAGAGCCTCCCCGACCCGTCACCACTTGATCCATCGCGACAAACCTCTTCCACGTCTTTTCAGATACAAAGAGTCTGGTGTAAAGTGTAAGGTAACAGATTTAGCTGGCTTAGTTTAATGATATTCGTATCCTATGATCCATATTTGATCAAATTAAAGAACTACTACTCGTATCAATTTGTTTATCCATTGAATTACAATTCTGTTTTTTTTTTTTAAAGCAAAGCAAAAGAACTCACTAATTTTTAATGCTATAGGAAGATGGTCAATACTCTAACTCACTTATTAAGACAACACAACATTTTATGAAATCAGTAACAATTTATAAACAAATCATGAATTTAATTTATTAACAAATTATACATTTAGTAAATAAACTTTTTTATCCTCATCAAGGTGCATATATCATATATTATTAAAAATCCTTGACTATATCAATTTTGTGAAGTACTTCATAGTGTAACAATTCTTTAATTGAATTGCTAATGTTGATCAATAATATGCTGGAAAATTAAGATAGGATCCGATCCACACTCAACAAAATAAGTGCAAAACATTTTTGTGCTGCTTTTCTAAATTCAAAATCACTTAAATTCTACAAAATGATTAATACATAAATTATAATATAGCAAAAATCATATTTCACACCTTATTGTAAAGTTTGATTTTTCTCTTGTCATTTCCCTTGAATGGTTCTTGATAGTAGCTTATCTCAATCACCATAAACGTACAAGTATCCAATCTCTATTAGTATCTACAGAATATGTTAAGAAAATTCTACAACTACTGTAGAAAGGGTCAGGCAATGAGTATTAGTTCCCTTAGAGCATAAGCTTATTTATAATACATTTTGAACATTTTAATAATTTAATTGAAATTAAATTATGATTTTAATTAAACATGAATAAAATTAATTTTAATTTTAATTAAATACTAATTATACAAAAATAAAATTCAATATCTTATATTGATTATTATTTATTAAATATCTCATATTTAATCATAAAGTTTCTAAAACTTTACAATCTATGTTCAATTTAATTAAAAGACCTTTTCTCTCCTTAATCCTTTTTTGTGTGTGACTCATTATATTCTTTTTTTTGTTCACACCACCGGTATTCGAGCCAACTAGGTCAACTAATCCAGGTCGGGGCTTAGTCATAGTTAAGGCTCCTCGCCTCTCCCTGCGGGTGTGTTTAACAGGAATTGAACCCGAGGGCTTTTCCCATATGCCCAGCTTGTGCAACCAACTGAACCACAACCCGTAGGTGACTCATTAGATTCTTAAATATATTAGCAACGGATATAAATTATAACCCTAAATCATATTTAAGATTAGAAAAATTAAACTTATTTAATTTGTCTTTGAATCTCTAATTAAATAATTTATATTTATAGATCAAAATTGGCATCTAACAATACATTATGCCCACCCCAAATTTTTAGTAATGATAAAGTGGTTTTGACTAATCTTTTTGTAATTCAATATTTTCATCATACAATGTTACAATTAGATATAAAGCATGAAACTAATGTCTAATATATTTGAGTCCAATTATATTAGTTCTTTACCATTAATAACTGATTTAATTAATGACCTTTGAAAACTATTTTTAAGGTATCATTCCATTTTAGCCAAAGATTTTCTTAATCAATACTAATTGAGAACAATGGTACATTCTCCATAATTATTTTAGAGTGATAATTCTTATTTTGATTACTCAATTAGGAGTGGCAAGAAAAGCCCAGTTGGTTCAACATAGTTTGAACAATCTGGAATCTCCCACCATAACTAGGGAATTTGGTTGGACCAATAACTAATTTTTTATGGAACCTCTCCATCAAACGCTCACAATCATTTGTTGATAGGTTTTTTTGAGAGATTGCTACTCCCAAATACTTGAATGGCATGGACCATTTCTTCATTCCAATTTCAGATCCCCTTATTATTGTGTCTTAATTTGCATTTTCTTATAGGTAGAAGCTGCTCTTTGAAGGATTTCTCCTTAGACCTAGTATTTCTTTGAACTCCTCCATAGCTTGGAGCAATGTGTTAATGGAGTATTTGTGTGCTTTACAAAACAAGAGAACATCATCTACAAAAACAAGATTGGTTAGGTTAAAACCTTTGCATCCTTGGTGATATTGAAACTCCTAGTTGTTTGTTGTTTTTTTACTTTAATACGGTTTATAGCACCTCCATTCCTAAGGTAAATAAGTAAGTGGATATTGGATCCCATTGTCCAATGCCTTTCTTTGGTTTTATCAATTTGGTTAGCTCCACATTAGCTAATATTGAAATGGAAGATATAGTGATGCATTTCTCAATGCACTATATGAACTTCCTTAAGTAACCTATAGCTTTGAAGGTATTTATCAAGAAGTTCCAATTAATTGTGTCACAAGCTTTAACTAGATCCACTTTAATTATGCAATTCCTCTTGCTTGGCTTGTTGTTATACCCTTTTAACAGTTCTTGGGGAAGAAAAATAATGTTTTCAATTCTCCTTCCTCCTACAAAGACACTCTAAGAGGGGTTAATAGTGTTCTTTAAACTTTTCTACAATTTGTATAGGACATTGCAACAAGCTATGGCCCTATACTCATCCATATTGCTCGCATTAGCAAGTTTCGAGATAAGACATACATAAGTTTTATTATATTCCTTTAGTATTATACCACTTTGAATAAATTCTTTAACTGCTTTAGTCACCTCTTCCTTTAATAACTCTCAACATTCTTTGTAAAACCTCCTATTGAATCCATTTGGTCTAGGTGCTTTGTCTAGGTATTGAGAATAGTGCTTCCTAACCTCTACATCTTCCACTTCCATTATTAATTCATTGTTTTCCTGCTGTGAAATTTTCTTGATCCTTTTTTTAGATTGTTTCTAGAATTGTTCTAACATTCCCACTTTGCCCAACTTATTCACTGAAATGTTAACACTTTAATGTTGCCTGCATTTCTCCTTGAATTTATTAAATTCATATAGTATTTAGAGCATCTCTCAACCACATCATCCTTGAATTTTGTGTCATCAATCCCTCATGGTTTCCAATGCATCATTATATTTTTTGATCAATTCAACCTCTTCCTATCTTAGCCACTGATCTTCTAGTTTTTGCATTATTCTTTTTTGACATTCCTGAAGCACCTCTACGACATCTTACTTCTCCTTTTGGTCTGTTATTGGATTATGTTTACTGAGGATTTTCAACCTCTCTTTAACTTCCTTTAGCTTCATAGTTAATAGGTACGCCATAGTTCCATTCATCTTTATCTTTAGCCCCTCCCTCACTGTTGTTATGAAATCTAGATGCCTTATTAGGTGGTTAAAAGACCTTAAAAGAGCTATTCTTAGTTGCTTCCTAACTTGTTATTTGGATTAGTATAAGGTTGTGATCTGACACAACTTAAAGAAAGTTTAAGTGTGCTCGATAAGGCTTGCATGTTATCAAACTTACAATGCAAAGTCAATATTTACCTCCTATTTACTTTTATTCCAATATAAATTGCTCTAAATACAATATGAGATCCAATATAGGATAAACATAATCTCACTAAAAAAAAGTAGACAATTGTATGATTTAGGAGTACCTAACATAGAGCATGGATTTTACTTTACTTATTGGTCATTCATATAATCTTTAAGATTGAATGTAACATCTCGTTACCCATATTAAAGTTAAAATTGTAAATTTGAGAGATTATAGAGAAATTTGAAAATACATTTCATGCTCATGCATTTCATGGTATGCACATATATGTGAATAGTGAATTTTGCACATATCAAAATAACTGTACATGCATTCATTGACATTTCCAGGTATAATTGTTAATAAATATGATTTTTATTGAAAATTGTGGTTTGATTGTATTGAAAATTTGATTTGGAGATTAGAATTCTTGATTTAGAATTTTTGGA
>JANTNU010000003.1:17262247-17275767 GCA_024752395.1 Erythroxylum havanense
GTACGGGGGATGGCATACCCGCCCCATACCCGCCCCGTTGCCATCCCTAATTGGAGACCACAAAAAGATGAAAAATGGCATCCACTCACGAATTTGACCTAATTAAAGACCATTTCATGGCCTTTCATTGCCCATTCACGATACATGCTTCTCTTCTTCATCTTCTTTAATTTTTGTTTTCATCTTTCTCTCCTTCACTCACGATGCTCTCATAACCCACTCATCAACGTTGAGTTTTGAATCATCCTTCACTTTGTCATCTTCTTTATGTTGAGAAAAACCCAGCATCTTTCACCCTTAAATGTTAATGATCATCTATGTTGAAGGAGTTAGGGTTCAAGGTGATTTGAAGGAGATTTGGAGCTAAACATGTAAGTAGCTTGTTAAATATTATGGGTTTGGTTAATTGAAGCAATTGTGATGATTATTAGAGGTTAAATGGCATATGATGGTGTTTTATGTATGATGAACATGAGTGATGAAATGCATAGGTAAATGTTTTGTCTTTGAAATTGTGAATGACATTTAATGGATTAAGAATTGATTTGTGAATGTTATTGAGTTGAAATGAAGTTGAGAATGAGGAGTAAATGAAGTAGAAAAGGTGGTATTAGTATAAGCTGTGAATGGGAAAAATTTGAATTGAAGTTGTTGAAAAACTGGGTTTACGTCTGCGTATTTTCACCGTGAAAAACTTTTGAAAGTTTGTCGCGGTGAACTTGAAGGATACTAGTGAGGATTTCTTTCAGGTAAAGTTCTCCGCGGTAAACTTTGGGTTTCGCCGCGACAACTTGTAAATTTTTCGTGAGAATTCCTCTCCACAACAAACTTTTTCTACACTGAACAGGGTTCAGTATTTTGGGCATATATTTTTATGTAGTTATCCAAATGGATTGATATTTGATTTGGCGTAAACTAGAGACATAAGGATACAAATTGTATGGAGATATTAAATTCTAAATCAGTCTTTAAGAATTTTAAATTCTGGATGGAATTTGAATGCAAGGCACTATCTCAGTATAAGAACATTCCAAAGATGTTTGTGGTATAACTTTCACATTATTGAGCCAAATTTAGTAATTTTAGTGTCAATAGAAACATAAGATATAGAGGAACACTTTTTTAGAAGAGAGTATGACCAAAGTTTATCAATTTCACTTTCTGATTGAACGTGAATAGTAGACTGAAAAATGTGTCATGGAAAAATTTGAAGGGATTCAATGAGAAATGAAATGTGATTTTAATGGTTTTAGTGAGGCATAAATATAAGTATAAATTGTATTTAGATGAGTTTTGATATATGAATGATTTTGTAATGAGAATAAGGTAAAGATACCCGGGATTGTCATGAACATGCATTGTAAATATTTCGTATACACACTTGTGCATAAATGAATACTTATAATTGTGCTATTATTAATGTGTGTGCATCGTGTGTATTGCATAATTTTGATGTGTACGATGAATGTCTGCATTCAAATGTTTCCAAATCTTGAAGCTAGTACTAATCTGGAACGTACTATGAATAGACCTAGATGGCCTCATTTTATTGTTTGTTTTGTTTGAATTTGGTATAAATTGACTATTGGATGATGTTATTAATGTGAATTATTGTGTTGATTTTTGGACAGAAGGTCCGATGATTGTGAATTGATTGAGATAATGAAGTTTTACATGTATGTGAATGTGATGAACTAAGTGTACCTAATTTGATGATAAATGTATTCTGAATATACATTTGCATATGAATGAAAGTGTTTTCTCAACTTTAATGTTGAATGTCAAACTACGGTCCAATGATATGTGAATGTGAGTAAATGGGAATATGAAAATGTGATTGAGGCATTCCATTTCATGTATGCATGAAACATAATGACAGTTGTGACCAGAGTAGCCACCGATCAGAGATTAAAGCTCAACGAGTGAAAAAGAGCCTCGAGCTCAAAAGTGATTTAGAGCCTCAGGCTCAATATTTAATGAGCCCTATATGGGGCAGTTATCAATGAGCCCTATATGGGACAGTTTAGGCACTTGGTCACAACAAAGTAACAAATAAAAAGTGGGTCTCATGTGCACTGCATATGCATAATATAAGTGATTAAATTGTACTTAATGTGAAATGTGAAATGTGTAATGATGTGAATTATATGTTATGTGATTGGGTGAGCCATCGATGATGGTCACTCATTGAGTTCGCAAAACTCACCCAAAATTTGCAAATATTTTTTTCAGGATCAGAAGAATACCCTGTTAGACAAACGGGAGTATACCTATAGCATTTAAGTATAGGATAGAAGTCGGGATCAGTTCGTGTCTGCATTTTTATTTCTTATTTTTATATCATATTGTGTTTTCAGTGATGATTGTGTCATGAGTATGTACATAATTTTGTTTTGTACCAACTTTCCAAATTGGAAATGTTAGTACATAATTTTGAAGTGTAACGATATCATGTTTATAAGTGTTTTACCTTTGTAATGAGCCAAAGTGGAAAGTGAAATTTCAATTATTTGTGTAATGGTTGTAATGTTATAAATGGAAATGTTATGAAATAAAACGGGCTTGGTTTGAATATTGATTTCCACTTATGTTGATGTTTAAAAAAAATTATATTGAGTTTTAACCAATTGAGTGTATTAGTTGCGGGGCACGGACTCGGATATCCCTCAGGATGTCGGGTACGCGTCCTGCGGGAGTGGGATGCTACATTTATGTGGTATCAGAATCTATAATTACTATCTTATGTGAGCATTTTCTAATATGTGTCAAGTTACATGCATTTTAGACGGGTCATAGCAAACAGTAGCAACTGATCGCTAGTCTAAGTCGCATGAGTCTGAATCTATGCATGAGCATGTGTTAAGTGCTTAAGCTGATTGAAATAGTGAGAAAAGTGATGGTATGTCGGAATGTGAGAAAATGGAAGTTTTGGATATTTAGAAATGAGAAATAGTATGTGATTGAATATGATAGGCAAAGATTCACCACAATTGTATTGGTGGATGTATTATTGAATATGACACCAAGATTGTATTGTGATGATATATCCTCGAATATGATATAAATGTGAATGTATTATCATGAATTGTTTGAGAAAATAGGGATATAAGTAGATATGAGAAGATTAAAGTATATAAGCATATGGTAATGAAAACATAAATTTGTTATGATCGTAAGAGGATGAATTTGAAACCGAAATGGTTATGTGCTTTTCGTGACAAGAGTTTATAATTCAGTATAAGAAGATATTAGGGGAATTAAGACTAGAATTTCATAATAGTTATGCATCAGTAATTCTGAATTGATTGAGGATACATATATAGGAAAAGAAATAAACAAAAAAAAATTGACTTTACAAGAGATAAATGTTATGTAGTAAGGAGAAAGTTAGAAATGCATATAAGATAGAATTTTGTGTAAGAATGAGAAAGAGGTAAGCGAAAGCCCCAAAATTAAGTTAATTTGTTATCATGAGTACCTATTTGATAATGGGATTATCATGACAAGTGAGATTATTGGGCACATGGATATTATATGTGTGGGATAATATATGAAGCAATCTAAGACTTATTGGGTATTGCGAGGTATAGTTCCCATAGTTTAAAGTCTAAGATGAATTGGAATAATACATGAAAGTGCAAATAGTGATCAATAGAGGATAGATTGAAGTTATTAACGATGTTACTATGGGTGATGAATGTTGTGAAAAAGAAGAAAGGCATGATCGTGGCACAGTCCCCATGATCGAGGACAGATATAAAAGAAAAAAATTATTGTCTGAACCAAATGAGATTAAGGTATCCTGAATATAAGCTATTAATTGGTAAATTGTCTTAAAATACATCTTTGAAAAGACGGAATGATCTTGATGATATATACCAAGGTATAAGGGTAAATAAATTGCTTGATGCTTTACTGAGCCTTATCAAAAAGGATATTATTATCATATAAGTTATGATAGAAATTATTTTCCTTGAGGTTACTAAGAATGTCTGATCAGCAACGATGATAACAGTGGATTGATAAAGGTTATATGAACAATGTAGATAATAGTAGTAAGAAGTCTTTTTTAAAAAAATAATTTCACCGAATTAGGTTAAGCAAATAAGATAGTTTTTTTTAAAGAATGATCAATGAAGAAACAAATCAAAAACGAGTCTGTAATGATTCAAAAGTGAATATTAGAGTGCTAATCCTAACAAAGACATAAGCATAAGATATAGAATATGTTACCGAGGGTGTATGCATTTTTGTTGATGTAAAGTATCCAACTAGGTAAATGGATTCTTGAAATTGAGGTGACATTAAGTATAAAAAATACAAATCAGATATGATGAATGTGTTACCAACACAGGAAGTTAATTTTGCAATTAAATTGAAATGTGTAGAGAAACTATAACGAATGAGCCGGCATTGGAATAAATTCGTATGAAAATAAGAGAAAATAAAATGAGCTGAGATAGACATTCGAGAAAGAAGTCAATTGGGAAACTGAAAATAACATGAGATAATACTACTTCATTGAGGAATTAGATTATTAATAAATTACGATAACGAATTATGGGCACAAGGAGTTTTGGGTTATATCTATTGGAGTTAACAATTCCCCCGACAATATTATAATATTGAAAATTACAGTGATCCAAATAAAACTGGATCAAATAGTGATTATGAGTATAAATGATATATCCAGCCTATTTGAAAAGCAAAGAGCATATTTGTGAAACTTGAGGATAAATCTTACATATCATGAAGGTAGAGATAATTATAAGTCAAGTTCAATAGGAGTGAACTTTTGTTTGATTAAATAAAATGTTGGATCTTAGAGTATCTGAACATGACGTATTGAGACATCCAAGGAAATAGAGGTAATGAAGAACTAAAAGACTACACAGAATATATGAGAGATTTGGAGTTCTTCAGAACTAGCTATATGTTGGATATTGCCAGAGACTGTTAAGGTGTTTGTACTGATCTTATCTTGTGATTAAAATGTTCAAGGAAAAATGTGCAAATCGTATCAGTAATGAATGTAAAGAGAATTTTGAGGAATTATAACACCAATGATAATAATATCATTTGGAATTTGAGATTATGTAGTATATAATGATGTTTCACATCAGGGAATAGGATGAAATCTAATGCAGCATAATAAAGTGATTTCATATGCATTGAGACAATTAAAGTCTTATGAGCTGCTTATTCGATACAAGATTTAAAACTTGTTGTTATAGTGATTATTTTGAAAGTTTAGAGACAGTATATGTATAGTGAAACATTTTGAATCTATATATAAATATACAGATCATTAAAGTTTGAGGTAAGTATGGAGTTTGAAATAATCGAATATAAGGTTTAGACCATGAATAGAGTTATTGAAAGATTTTGATTAAGCAAATGAGTATTTCCCTGTAAAGCTAGTATTGTAAATTGATGCATTGAACAGAAAATTCAATAATGGTGTAACACAAATTTTGGTATTGAGGTTACAAAGCCAAGTGCAATGAAAAGCATAAAATGTTGAGATGAATTTTGCGCAAACCAAAGTACTCTTAGCTATTGAATTTAAGATCGGTTTCACATGAAAAGATTAGCAAAGCCCAAATCATTTCTGGCAGAACAATATTCTCCAACGGTAAAAAGTTTAGTAGAGTTGTGACAAATGCGTGGAATGATTCGTTTGTTTACCATGCAACTACAAAATATGCAGCTCTAGGATTCATTATCACAATTGACCTATCATTTTTGTCTTTTACTCACAAGCAACAAAAGCTATGTTTTTCAATAGAAATAAAGCTCAGATGTTCTGTAACTTTTATTCTGTATTGTTGTATTATTCATAAATAATAACTTCCTAATTCTTTCTACAAGATTTGTTCCACTTTTTTAAATAAATTCAATTTTATTTTTAAAAAAAGTGGGTCCTACTTTGCCATGTCAACAATGATGTGGCATTAGAGGGCCCATAAAAATAAAAAAAAATTATTAAAATTTGCTAGGTTAATGCTAATCTGGTATTTAACGAATGGAGTTAAAATTTCTGTTATGTTGAGATCCAATTTTAGCTTTTTTTAAATGTTAGGGTTATAATTGTTAACTTTGGAATGTTAAAATTAAACTTGTCAATTAGTGTAAAATTTAAGGTCAAAAGTGACCCTTTTACCATGAAATAAACATAAAAGGTTAACAAATAATAAAGTTCTAAGAAGAAAAGTCTAATTTTCCAAAATATCACAAGTGACTTAAGAGAGAAGAAGCAAGAAAGAAGAGAGTAGATAGGATTTCTATCTATCCAATTTTCCTATTGGACGCTAAGTTTTTTGTTAGTTTTCCTACCAAGACTTGAAGAAGTAGGATTCAAAAAGGATGTAGGTCTATTATCTAAGGAGGGACCAAATCAATCATAATAATACATTAATAGTTATAGTTAAATTTTTGTATTGGGCATAATTGAGCTAAAATTTAAAATTAGAACTCAAACTCAATTTAAAAATTAAAATTTAAAAATAAAATATTGAATCAATTCTAACCAAAATCACTAACCTTAGACTAAACAGAGTTGAATTGAATTAGGCTTAAGTGTTTTTGTCAAAGCTATTAATGATCAAAAGAGTATGCAATTTCAACCAAAACTATCTTCATTAATGTTCCCTATTTTACGAATCTAAGGAGGTCGCATTTCAAAAGACTACACGCAACTCTAAAATTTACGAATCAAACTCTTGGGGTTGTTTGGTTTCATTTTTTTTGGTTTTTCGTTGTCGTTTTAAAAAATAGAAGAAACAACCGGTTAAAACTTATTTGTTCAAGAATATTGCGATTTTTCGTTTTCAAAAATAAGAAAACCGCAACGACTTTGTAAAAACGAAAAATAACGTTTCCGTATGTTTTTAAAACAAGTTTTCTATTTTCGTATATTTTTAAAACAAGTTTTCATATTTCATGTTTCCTGCGCCGCCGACTCTGCATTTTCAGCCTCTTCCTCTGTTAAAAAGTCTTGCATATAGAAATCAACTTCATTGTCTTATGCATCTTTTGCTATCTTTTGCAACTCATCACATTACACAATTTTCAGGTTTGTTTTCGTATGTAGTTATTTGTATTTTCTAAACCGTTGGTCGACTATTATTTGTGTTGTTTTTGTATGTGATTATTTATACTGGTGATGATCTGCTACTGCCACTATCACTACCAAATCTCCTCTTACGCCTCTCTCTCTGTGGCCTAAAATTTTTTGGAACATGTTTTATATTACAAATTTCATCCAAATAAATTTTTATTTTTGTAAGAGAAAATAGAAATTAAAACTAAGAAACAGAAATCAAAAATAATAACAAAAAAATAAAAGTAGAACCAAATGACCCTTTAATTTGAAAGCACATATGAGGTGAATATTTTTTAGGAATTAATGAGCCGGTGAGACTTTGGCCCCAAAAGGTTAGAAGAAGTAGGTGTTACCTAAATTCTGGGAGTTTGGACTTACCAAAGAACTTGTAATTTATTCCCCTTGTGCATCCAACTCACGTTTTGTTGCTTCGCCAGCCAAGTGCTTCACACCTTGGAGATCCATATAATAATCTAATCGTTTAGGAGGAATAATTCAAAGTTCTAAACTCTCCACGTGGTCCCCCTGAAATTATTATTATTACACGGCGGTAATCATTTCTTTCAGATAGAGACTGCACTACTCCGAATTGTGAACTACAATCATTTCGGATTGACAAAGCAGCAACCAATGCAAATTAAAAGGAGGATATTCATATTCGTATAAACAATGTTATGCAGTCACTTCTTTCTTCTTCTTCTTTTTTTCTTTTTCTTTTTATTTTTTTATTTTAGAAAACTTTATAGGTGGTTAAGCGGACACACCTCTCTTATGGCTCAATTGGTGCACCACCTCACAGGCAAGCCAAGCGAGCGTACCTCATCATTGAAGGCCCAACTAGTTCTCCATCTACAGGTAAAACCCCGGCTACCTCAGGCTCTTACAAGAGGGGCTAGCATGAAATCGAACCTAGGACCTAACCAAAGTTAAGCTCCGCTCTCAACCATCAAGTCACACCCCTTGAGGGCCCTTTCCCTTTTATTCAAACTAAACTTATATAAAATAGGTCTAATTTTTATAGTTATAAATTAATCAAAATAGATTTTTATTTATTAAATTTTATATTTTGAGAAATACGTAATACAAATTATTTATACATTTTGACAAATGTGGAAGTTGTTATTGTGTAAAAGAGATGTGATTTATATTCATATATGCTAGTAAAATTTTCATCTTATAGGGTTAAAATTTAAAAGATTAAAATGTTTACATAAAATGGAATATTATTTGAATACAAAACAAGAAGTTAATAAAAAATAAAATTGAAGAATTTGAAATATAATTGAAAGATACGGTTTAATTAAAAAATATTAAAGAAAAATTAATTAATTAATTTTAGTTTATAATAACTTATTAATTAATAAAAACAAATTAATCTATTTTTAACATAAAAAATTATTAAAATAAATCAAACAAGAAGATTAAAAATTAAATTGAAAAATTTAAAAGTTAAAAAATTTTAATGTTAAATGACATTTTTTAACATTAGTTTTTATATACTCTCAAAATTCAAAGAAAACTGGGGCATTCATGTAAACGTTTGTTTCGAATTTAAGTCGCTTCTCGCTTTTTGCTTAAAATTTATAATTAACATCTGCTCTTCTTTTCTGTCGCTTTCGTTCTATCCCAGTGGGACTATCACAAGAAGCAGACAAAACATTTGTCACAAATATCATCAGGAAACTCAACGGACAAAAACTAGCCTTTACTTTTCGAAAGCAGAAACTTTTCAACTCATCTCTGTTCCATCCTCCACAGAGACTCACCAAATTGACTCCGCTACAAAGCCCCTTTTCTTCTTCTTTTTTTTCTTTTTTCCTTTGTGTTTGAGCTATGGGGAGATTTTGGGTGCTGGTTCAAATCTCGTCTTTGGCTTTGCTTGGAGTGGTTGTCCTAATATGCGCAGATGACAGGCTTGTGAACCCGTACAGGTTAAAATTGTTCGTGGATGAACTTCCGGATATGCCCAGAATCAGTGGGTTTGATGTGGTTAATGGTTCTCACGTACGCAAGCACCTAAAGATTGGCATGTTCAAGAAAAAATGGGTGAGTTCCCTCATTCTCTACAATTTTATTAATTTATACATAAGCTTTTATTTTTTGTTGTTTAGTTTTTTTCAGCTGAATATATTGCCTCTTTTTGTTCAAGCATTAGAGAGAGAATCATACGATTAACAAACAGAAATCATGAAATTGGCTTTGGGATTTTTCCGATGACACCACCGGAGAAACTTTTGTTATTTCTCTAGTTAGTTACTTTTTGTTATGAACTCCAAATGCAAAGTTTGGTAGAGCCCATGGCATTTGTGTTTCCCCGACAAATGTTGCCCTTTTCTTTTCCTTTTTTTAGTTTTGCGTTGTCACTTATCATTCCATTCCTAACAAGTAACAGCCAAATCTCACCTTATTCTGTCACTCCGTTTTTGTTGGCATTGATGCTCTTCTTAGATTCCTTCCATTCATGTTGTGCGTACACCCCATTAACAAACTTTTTGATTGCAGAAATTTCACAGGGACCTCCCACACACGCCCGTGTTTGCCTACGGTACATCCAAGCGCAGCGCCACCGTTCCTGGACCAACAATCGAGGCCATTCACGCTGTTGACACCTACGTCACCTGGGCCAATCACCTCCCTGATAACCACATACTTCCCTGGGACCCTACAATCCCAACCGCCATACCGGCCACCGAGAAGGGCATCCCCACGGTGGTGCACCTCCACGGAAATATTGGTGAACCCCAGAGTGATGGACATGCACGGTCATGGTTCACCAGAGGATTTAGTGACAAGGGACCCACCTGGACCAAAACAACATATCATTATGACAACAAACAGCAACCCGGAAACTTATGGTATCATGATCACGCCATGGGTTTGACCAGAGTCAACCTCTTGGCCGGGTTGTTTGGGTCCTACATCATACGGCATCCTACCATTGAGCTCCCACTCGGACTTCCCTGTGGTGACGAATTTGATCGGACGCTGATGGTTTTCGATCGTAGCTTTCGTACGAACGGATCTTTGTACATGAATTCTACAGGAAACAATCCTTCTATACATCCACAATGGCAGCCAGAGTATTTTGGCGATGTGATTATTGTGAATGGGAAAGCATGGCCGTATTTGAGGGTACGACGTCGTAAATATAGACTCCGTTTAATTAATGCCAGCAATGCTAGATTCTTCAAGTTCTATTTCAGCAATGGTCTGAGATTTGTTTTCGTGGCATCTGACTCGGTCTATCTTGGTGAATCAGTTCTCACCAAAGAAATCCTTTTGGCCCCATCTGAAATTGCTGACGTGGTTGTTGACTTTTCAGAGTCACGGACCGATACTGCGACTCTAGCTAACAATGCACCCTATCCTTTTCCTTCTGGAGACCCAGCCAACGAAGTTAACGGCAAGATCATGAAGTTTATCATCAGCAAGAACCGAGAGGTTGACACGTGGCAAGTACCAAAAACTCTTATCAGGTATCCTTCTCCGAATCCTTTGGCTGCATCGCAAACACGGTACATTGCAATGTATGAGTACACAAGCGACATTGATGAGCCAACTCACCTCTACATCAACGGTAAATCATATGAAGCCCCAGCGACTGAGACCCCAAAAGTGGGTACCACAGAGATATGGAACGTGATCAATCTAACAGATGATAATCATCCTTTGCACATCCATTTGGGTTTGTTCAGGGTGATTGATCAAACAGAGCTGATTCGCGAGGAGGAATTTAAAGCATGCATGAACAAGCTAAACGACGCGATTAAATGTCGTATAGAAGAATACGCACGTGGCAAGAAATTAGAGGTAAAAGCCCACGAGAGTGGGTGGAAGAACGTGTACAAGGTGACGCCTGGGTACGTGACAAAGATTGTGGTGAGATTTGGGTACGTACACACGGATGCACCCTACACCTTCGATGCAACCGCAGAGCCTGGTTACGTCTACCATTGCCATGTAAGTATCTTAATCTTGGTAGTAATTATACAAATCTTATGATTTTGGGTATACCCAGAGCCCCAGATTAGCATTTACCATATGAACAATAGGACTATGTTGGTACGATTATGAACGTAGACTTCTGAAACGATATGTTCCACACTCGGAGAAGAGATTCTCTCACGGGCGCTTTAAGCTTTCTCCCTTACGGAGTTGTTCGTAGCCTTCCGATAATATTCCAAAAGTGCTCCATTATTTTCTGCTACCACTTGCATTGGGAATTGTTCCTATAATTTCACTTTGGCGTGCAGATATTGGATCATGAAGACAATGTTATGATGCGACCATTGAAGTTGGTAAAATGATCACAAGAGGCGAACTGAGAACATTGCTAAGTGTCTAAAAGCTGGATGGAGTTGTTTCCTAATATCGAAGTGGACAATCTATATAGCTCTTGAATCTTAGATCTCTCCTCTTTCAGAGCTTCCTTTCATCTGTGTTTTGTGGCCTCAAAACGGGCTTTGGTTCGACAGTATCCTGGACACTAAGTGCACAGTAATTTGGAGGTTTAAAAAATTGAATCTCTATAATGAAATTCAAATCCAAAATAAAAATAAAAATCTCTATTTTATATTGTGTTGAAGATTTGATATAATAGAGTAATTGAGAGATTATATTTTTTTGGTAATAACTAATATATTTAACCTAATAGGTCAGATATTCTAATAAAAATGCATTATTAAGAATTTTCACTATTAAAATAATTTTATATTATAAAAATAAAAGATAATGAATAACAAAAGTGAATTAAAGAGTCAAATTTTGCATGAAGGATAGGAACCTCTCAAATTTTTATTATAAATATGCAAATATGAAAATTAATTAATGAAATTAAAGTTACCATCGTGATGAAGGTCAAATGTTATATTGGAAGCATATCATACAATTGTACGTCTTAAAAACACTGATTGAGAGAGATTCCTAGGAGCTAAGAGAGCAACAAGGAAGAAACGTCAAAAGAGTAGGAGTGAAGAAAATACCCAACAAACAAGTAGAAAAGAAGATAATATAAGCAGAAGAGCAAGAATAGAGCGTAGGACATAAGAGAGAAACAAAGGAAGACCAAATTGACTTGAGCCAAGGAGACTATAAGGAAGCCATGAGAAAGTTAGAAGCCGCGGTTGGCAACTAGAGGAAGTAGCAAAAAGAGAAGAAAAAAGAGCAAGAAGGAAGCCATTGAAAGATCTAAAAAACATAATGTCAATATAAATCTTTTTGAACAATTCAAGAAACTAGCTAAATTGTTAGTCAATCTTCTCTTTCTTAATTCTCAATTGATTGTAATTAAATGTTCCTAATTTTAAAATTAAGTTCAAAGTATGCTGAAATTTTTTAATTAAATTTCTTATATTTCTTCAATGAAATAATTCCAAATTATCCTCAAATCCAACAATAAGTATCCAATTAACTCTCTTTTACAAACTTTACCATTTAGACAAGCTTTTTCTTAATTCTATTTTGCCTCACCTAGGACTAGAAAAGATTATCCTAGAAAATCCAAAATATTAGTATATTGGCCACCCAATTATTAGTTCCCAACCGTGGGATGAATAAAATTCTATACATAAATCGGTTAATAAAAAAAGTAGAAAAAGCTTTTCTTGCATCACTTAAGTTAGATAGGAATTTTTGAACCCAAGAATTAAGAATAATTAGCTTTTCATTAACTAGAATATAATAACTATTTAGAATAATGAAATAGATTATATTTGTCAAGAAGTGCAAAATTGTATGGATGTGATCCTCATTCTACATCTTGATCCATTTGATCGATTCTTTGTGGATTCCAATATGAAACTTTTGTTGATGCATTTCAGTGTATTCCTTTATCATTTCATCCAAGTGGAAGAGTTCCTCTAATTCTATGAATTTGAATATAACAAATTAGGTATGATTTTGCCTCCCTAACTTAATTGAAACTAACTAATGTAATTAAAACCTAAATTAATCTTTGATAAAAATGAAATTGAAAGTACAAAATGTTTTAAACTACTAAAACTAAAATAAAAATGAAGCTAATTAAACTTAAAATATTCATTTGATCCATTCAGTATCTGAAATTCTTGATGCGCATCAAACATACCAAAAAATAAAACTTAACTCTACATAATTAAATTTGTGGTAGTGGTGATGAGCAAAGATCGTATCTACAAAGAGTGTATTTTTAGTTTTTGAAATGAATAAGTTAGTGTTTAAGTTGTTTCAATTCCAGTTCGTGGTTCAATTTCAACTTTTACACGAATGAGTATAATTAATCATCATGTTGTTCTTGTACCTCTCTTAAAAACTATTAACATGAGTTTTCCTTTAGCTTATATCTATTGGACCCCAAATCTTTTTGGTAAGCTAGGATTATTAAATAAGGATTTTTGAATGATTATTCATGAGAAAAGAAGTTAAGAATTCTTGAAAT
>JANTNU010000003.1:17283305-17302903 GCA_024752395.1 Erythroxylum havanense
TATGCTTATAAAGCTATCCAAAAATATAATCACTAACTTAGTTACAAAAGATCTCTAACTATCTTGGAGTTTCCAATGCCTTATAAGGATCAACAATCTTCTTGTTTTGTACCTGAGGAGCGGAAAATAATGGTATAAACTTAGTGGCTAATATATTTATAGCAATCAATAACGAGTCACACAATCAAGCATATATATATGTATATATATACATCTATAACTCATTCAATCTAGCAATTACATCATTAACAATTCTAGTTCAAATATTCAAAATGAAGCATATCATGTATATTCAACCATCAATGCATAATACTCAATTATGCATCATACTTGACAAATTGAATGAAATGCATAAACAAATGACTTGAGAGTTCTATGGATCGAAATGGTAAAACTGAAGTTTACACCATGAACAAAATGAGTCTATTATTAGGATCTCATATGCCACAAGTAAGCAGTCGGGAGAACGCTATAGATCAACGTGCACATGACTAACGAAATGATTTATCTCCTACCCAAATACAAGCAAATATTCATACTCAATTCAATTAATCACATATTCACATTTTCATGCTTTTCAAGCTATTTTCTCTTTTCATTTATACAAAATGTCATGATCATTTTCAAGGTATAACATAATCATGAATCATCATGCATTTTCCAACATTGACAACAATCACAAATAAGAAATTAAGCGTACATATATAGGCAAGAAATTTGTTCATTTACACAATAACTATAAATACATTACTCACCTAATTTTTTAGTTAATCCAAGCTTAAGATTGTTTTTCCTTTTGCTCTTGAGTAAGGTTTTCTTGATTCTCTTTAATTAAACCAAGTCTCCGTTCAAAACAACATTTAAATGGAAAACTCATAAAGCTTCAATAATCAAAATAATTAAATCAAGCTTAAAGTTAACCTACTTCAATAATCAAAATAATAAAATCAAGCTTAAAGTTAACCTACCTATAATCCATTTAGGTTAAAAAAACCAAAACTAGTTTAGAAATCCGTGAAAAATCAGAATTTCTTCTTCCTTCCTAGCTTTCACGATTTCTTCTCTTCTTTTCTTTCTTCTCTACGTTTTCTTCTGTTCTTTTCCCTCTTCTCATGATTCTTTCTTCTTCTTCTTATTACAAGACAACAATTTGTCTTAGTCTTCCAAAAATACCCCTCCTTCATTTAATGAAAAGCCTCCTTAGGCTATTTAAACACCATAATATACTCTAATTTAATTCTAACATTTCTATTCTAATTTCTAATTGCTACTTATGCTCACTAACTTAATGATTCAATTTAAAAAATAAAATAATAATAAAAATAATAATAAAAAATTGGGGTCCAACAAAAGTGGGTTAGTAGACACTATTTATTTAACCAATTTAAACACCCTTTTAGAATTCCCAGCAGGATTTGTTCTTGTAGTAAAAAATTACAAGGAATGGTTTGTTAAGGAAAGAGAAATTTTTATCAAGGTTTTTAACAGTTATCTTATCTTCAAAAAAGCAAATAGTCTCAAAAAAATTGAAGTTCAGCTATCACGAATAACATATGTAGAAATTGAAATCAGCAACAGCATGTATCCACCAATAGATGACCCTCCTAAATATGATTTTGATTGGGATTTGATTAATTAGTTCAACCTATAATGCATCGAGGAAGCTTATCAACAATGCCTAAAGATTACCCCATAATCTTTAATCAAATTAAACTACGGAGGAGCAAATAAGTTGATGACCTCAGCATATAAAACACCTATCTTTACTGAATCATTCTAGCTAATAAACTAATTTGAGGTATCTTTTTCAACTTTATCTGGAGTATTCAGTGAACTATTAGAACAGTGGAAGCAAGTTCTCTGTCAACAACTGCATCAATATTTATAACATCAATGTCAAAAATGTCCCTCGAAATCACAAAAAGAAAAGGATAAAGAAGATAGCTCATTCGAAGATATTATCATCAAAAAATAAAATCTTCAATAATGTAGGCCACCTATCGGCCATTACTTTCAATTATATAGGCCATCTGTCGGCCACCAACAAAGTAGATTATTCAAATATGCTTTTCCTACTTTTACTTTTGCTTTCTTTAATTTTTGTTTTCTGGATTTTGGAAGCTAACAAGCGCCCTTTTTCTGTATAACACTATAATGTAAGCTCCGAGCATAGCTTGATATGAAAAAATAAGCACTTAATTATCATATCCCTGTCTAGACTCTTCCAATCTCATTCTAAGCTTAAGGATGGACATTCAAGGGAAAAAGAGTAAAACATGTATGTTTAATTGTGTTTTTAGTTTTTCATCATTATTATATATTTTAGTCAATTTATTAGTTTATCTTATTCCTGTTAAATGCCTATTTGTACTACTTGTAGAAATATTCATCTAGCAATAATATATATTAAAGAAAGATTTTACTTAGTAGAAAACTTATTAAAACTTTTAGCGACACTTACAATTATTTAAAACAAATAAATACTTTCTGAAACTACTCTTCATAAGTTTAAAGAAATACTAAATAGAGATATAGAAATCTATAATTAAGAACTATTAGAATTAAAACAACTCTATAAACACTTTCAAGAACGATACAAATTATCTTTTTATGATTTCTCTGACATGGACGATGAAACCAAATGATTATTTCCTTGTAACCACTGAATCATACACGAATTGGAATTGAAATATATGAAACGATATCAGAACGATAACAAGGTTCGTTTTACACATTAATGCAACCCCGCAACTACCCAGTTTCCTTTAATTACCATCTAACCAAACTCAAGCGCCTAAATAATAATAATGCACTTGAGTGGTTGATAGATCACATTCTCTACTTTTGTAATTAATATTTATTCCTTATATTATATGGTAAAATCTCTATTTTTCTTGCAATGAAATCATTTTTATTTGATTTTTTGCATAATTTAACTAGTTAGCGTATTGTTGATAAATTAAAGTTACCATGGTGCATTCCTCTCAATTTATAGTGCTTCAAATTCGAGTTGTGGTGTACCACAAAAGAAATCTTAAATTGAATAGACGTTTGTAATACAGAATTTTCGGATGTTAATCGACTTCTATTAACTTCTTTACATCAATAGTTTCACAGTCTCAAAATCTCAACTTGAGGCAGTACCGATAAATTTGGTACTTAGGTGAAAGAAATTGTGATGTTCCACGTTAGAAAATTATAAATTTAATTTCTTCTGCTTTTATGGTTATTTTGTTCTATTTAGTAAAGGAAGGAAGCTACCATTTTCGATTGTTTGAAGAAGAAAAAAGAAAAGAGAAGGGGAACAGTTCACGGGACTGTGAGACAGGGATTTGCGCCATTTCTATGTTTAACTTTATGTTTTGTTGTTACCTAATCCTTTTCGCTCGTGACTGGAAAAAAAAAAACAAAAAAAGAGAAAGGGAACAATGGGGTGCGGTAAGGGGCTTGAAGTAGTGGAATAAGAAAGGGATTGGCTGGTCATTGATTCAATTGATCGAGTTGTTAAATTGTCAGATGAACATATTGCCACCTTGTTTGCTGCCTTATAAAGTTAAGTTTCATTCTCTTATCGGCCATGGAAAGCCACAATTCACCATTAATACACGGCAAATGTCAAAAAGAATACCATATTCTCTTATAATCAAGCAGATAACTTTATTGAGACACAATGAAAGACTAGGTTCAGTTTCTTCTCGGTACATTGATGAAATAAGTTGAGTGGAAAATGGTCTTCTCTACTTCTACAATGTTTCCAATGGTCGTGTCTAATGCTCTGGGATCTCCAGGACCTGGAAAGAATCACACAATTTAAGATCAGAATTTTTCCTGTAAATAACTAGGAGTGTATAGACAGAGGTTCAGTTCCCCAGTTCCTGTAATCTAACCGTATGAATTCACATACACATGCATTTCAAGTAGAAGGCGGTGCTAGGTTTTCACTTGGCGGTACTTCCCACAGTATGAATAATTATCTTGATCTGAAAACGAAAGAAAGAAAGGTTCTTGTTTAATTATCAAAAATAGATCCATCACCTGTGCCCAATCATTCGTGCAGTGAAAGAAAGGGACAGGTGTAGAGGGACATAGTTTAACCATATATGTTATGATCTATCAACATCTTGGGGGTTGCGCATATTACATGGCAACTAAAAAACCACAAAAAAACTCGCCAGAAACGACGTACTACACCATGCCAACAAAATAAATAGACAGCCCAGAATGCTCCTCGCACTTACATTTTTTTTTGGGTAAATCAGATGTAATTTATACAAAGTAATAGTTATGTACATAACTTGAGATTCTTATACATGAATCTCCATACTACCTACCAAAAGGAAAGTCAGTGTAACCTATTGCATTCTTACAACTTAATTACTTCCGAGCTTCACAACACAACCATCAAATATTATACAATCTTTTTACCAAAAACCTAATAGTACTAGCGAACTGGACAGAAGTTCCAGCTGCAAAAGCAGATAAGAGGTAGCACAGAAGAAATAAGATTGGTGATCTTAGGAATTTTAGTGAACTGCCAACTTGCCTTCTCTTTCTTTTCTACATTTGGAGGAGCTTGAATAATTCTTTCCTAAGCTTGAATACATTTGAAGATTAAAGCACGTGTTTGTTAATTAATAATTGGTCCTACTTCTATCGACTCTAATATTGCAATGCGCATATGGTTGGCTGAATCTTTAATCTTCATTTCCCTTCTACTGAAGCAATGGTACATGGTTAGTTAAAGAAACACGATTTTTAGAGTGTAAAAGAAGGAATCTGTTTTGATTGATTTATAGGATTAGTTGGGCTGACCGTTCCATTTTGGACAAGACCTGACAAAATAACTATTAAAGTATTGAATTTAGTTTGTTTCTATTATATATTGTTATATTTGAAAAAATAGACAACGAGAATAGTAAAAGAGAGAATACAAGAATATAAGAAAAATTTAGGGATATTTGGTCAATTGAGTGTACCTACATATATAGGTACACTCAATTGAACAAATATCCCTATAT
Source organism: Erythroxylum havanense (assembly GCA_024752395.1). Taxonomy (NCBI): domain Eukaryota; kingdom Viridiplantae; phylum Streptophyta; class Magnoliopsida; order Malpighiales; family Erythroxylaceae; genus Erythroxylum; species Erythroxylum havanense. Next base: position 17,288,324 of record JANTNU010000003.1, read on the forward strand.
ATATATATAATTTGAGTAAAATTGTATCAAACAGGTTTCTATATATATATATATATTGAAAATTTAAGATATATGTAATTTGAATGAAAAGAGAAAAACAATGTACAAGTACGGACAAAAAAAAGGAAAAAGTCGTTCAAGCCACCAACACTAAAAAACTAGAAAACCCCTGTTACAAAATAGCAAACCACAAAAAGTCCAATATCCAGCTACACTACATACTCCAACGCCGTCGCATAGCCAAACCTAGCTGCTCTTGCATACCATGCCCAATGATAACCTCCCTGATCAGGTTAATAATACAGTCCGCTAACTCATATTTGTGCCTCTCCGTTTGTTTATAAAGATGTCTGTTTCTCTCCCGCCAAATATGATAGATAACCATATAAAAGGAGGTTCTAATCATGAGAGAATCATGCTGCCCATTATTGACTGCGCGAATAATCTCATTAAAGACCTCAAGCCATTCATAAGAACAATACAAGATACCTGTCATATACAATATGCGATTCTACACTGTCTTGGTATATTCGCATTTAAAAAATAAACGATTTCTACTTTCATGGACTAGCTTACATAGCACACAAATATGATCATAAGTACCGAACTATCTGTCATTTGTTCTCAATCTATTTTTAATGGTCAGCCATAGGAAAAAGGCTGCCTTTGGACATTATACCTGTTTCCAGAGAAGTACAGTCCAAGGAACTTCTTCAGTCAGCCCTCGCCTAATAGCACGTGTTGAAGAGGTTGTGAAATCACCGGATTGTGTAGTTGTCCAAATCACTCTATCAGGAGCACTTCGAAGAGAGATACCATTCAGGTACCTAGTAAGTAGATAGCCGAACCTGTATCTAAGCAGATGGTCACTTTCCTGAACAACCCATGTGAGATTGGCCTGAAGTGGAATTCAGTGTCGGATTCTGGTTAAATCATTGTGGAGCCAGAGGGGGCTCAGCACATGCCAATTGTCAAACCAAAAAGAAGTCTTTTCTCCATCCCCAATTATACTCCGAATCAAAGGGTAAATCACATCACGCAATTTCAGTAAGCTTTTGAAAAGCCAAGAGTATTCATACCTAAATTGGAGATGTCAAAAATTATATATATATAGCCATGAATCTAGTAGTTGCTGAAATCATTTTAGAGTTTAAGATTTGCCAAAAATTACATTTTCAAATAAGATTTAATATACTAACACAGTTTGGCATGCAATACTATTTGATTCCAGAACATGTCATTAGACTCTTGTACGTTCGTGTACTCTGATTATGGATTCTCCTACTACTTTATACACTAATACACAATATGAGACAAACTGTGTCTCTAACCCATGAATCTTATTGACTTCTCTATGCATAAGACACAGTCTATGCCACGACTATGTCCCAGATTATGTATTTCTTCATAAGCATCTTCACTATACAAACGTGTCTGTGTCTTTTTCTTGTGCTTTCAACTTTACATTTTAAAAAAGAACATGCCTTGGGCTATGCTCATGTCCAGTGTTATGGTTACCCAAAATACTTTTAAGAATCCTCATTTGCATCCTAAAACTCTAAGATCATATGCTTATATATATGATTGATATATAATTTTATCCACCTTAGTGAATATACTCTTTATAGGTTAGAATATATTTATAGCTAACATGTTAAGACATTAATCAGGTCTAGGTAACACTTGAAATTCTTTTAACTAATTGGTTATGTTAATACGTAAACTACATTCTTTAAATTATGAACCTTTTCTGATAAGATCTATCGATCCAAATGTAATCAATTTCCTAATTTTGTCAAACTTTACATCTATATGCTTAGTCCTAACATGGTACACTTGATTCTTTTTTAAGTAAATGACACTTTGACTATCACAATGTATTTAAATTCCGTCTTGATTGATACTCACTTTGTTAGTCCTATAAACTATAATGCTTCCTTAGCATCCTTAATTACTGCCATATATTCTACTTATTATAGAAAATGCAACATATATTGTAATGTTGATTTCTAGACATTGTAGTAGATCTCCTATTATCCATATCTCTCATATAGTTTGAATCTACATATGCCACAACTAAAGGATCACCTTACTTATTATTAAACACAATGTTTATAATTTGACGTACCCCTTAAGTACTTGAATATCCACTTGGTTATTTTCCAATGTTATCTTCTAGGTTTTGGCATAAACTTACTAACTGCACTAATAATATGAGCCAAATTTGGCCTTACACAGAACAATTGCATGAATTAAATATCTAATAATGCTACTATATGTTACCTTAGACATATTAGCAACCTCTACATTTGTTTTTAGGCACAAGTTTAGGGAAAGCCTTAAGTTATTTGCTAATGGTGTACTTGAATATCCGCTTGACTACTTTCTAACATAACCTTTTAGGTTTTAACATGCACTTGCTAACCTTATTAATAATGTTAACCAAAGCTAACCTTCTACAAATTATTATATACATAAAATATCTAACAGTGTTAGCATACATTATCTTAGATATAATAATAACCTCTGCACTTGTTTTCAGGTGTTGGTTTAGGAAAGCTCTTAAATGATTTTCTAATGGAGTGCTCAATACATAGGTTTAGCCTTGCTTATTCTAAATCTATCCATTACCTTTCTAATGTAATTGGATTAAAATAATCATAGTTTTCTAGAGAATCTCTTTTTTTTTTATTATAAATTTTTTAACGTCACCCAAATTCTTCATCTTAAATTTATTTCCCAAACAGTTTATTAGTTTATACACATCATACATACTCTTTATAGAAATAAGTATATCATTCATAACTAGTAGCAAAAAATAAAAAAAATGATTCATTAAGAAGGCTAATCATACTCATATCTCTTTTAGCCAATTTAGATCATATAGGAATTAGAGCTTTTATACCATTATCATAGAGTTTGTTCCGATGTATAAAGAGACATTTTCAATTTACACACAAAATGCTCCCTTTTGGGTTGAGCGTACTCCTTGTTCTATTCTATGTAAAATTTCTCCTCCAAGTCACACAATGAAAAGTTTTCTTCGTATTCGTCTTCTCTAAACATTCAGGAACATAAAGTTACTTTTCTAGATCTAGGTAAAAGAAGATCAATTAGTACATTTCAATGCCCTCTATCCATGCCTTCATTTCGTTCCCCATTTTTTAGTTTCGTTTATGATTTGGATTGAAAGAAATCCCTGTTTAACATGTGACACATAAGTAGTTGCACTAGAATCTAATCACTAGGTATTATTAGGCAGTTCAATAAGATTTGATTCAAATCATACTGAGATATAGTATGTACCTGTCTTTTCAAATGAAGCCTTTCTTTTAGGACAATCTTTCTTAAAGTGACAGGCTTCTTGTAGAAGTGACACCTTTTATCTTTATTGATTCGGCCCTTATTAACTTTGCTGAGAGCTTTGTCCTTATCTTTGTTTTTCTTTCCTATTTTATGCTTGAAACTACTAGCACCTGGATGAAATGTAAGATGAATGGAGTGTTCCTTCATTTTCTTTAATCTCCCTTCCTCCTGAACTAACATGTCCTTAATCTATTAAAGGTTCCATTTTTCTTTAATAGTGTTATAATTAACTTGGAAGTGGTCAAACTCTAGAGGAAGTGAGTTAATAATAAACTATACCAAAAAGGACTTACTCACATCCATACCCATAGATTTCAACTTTGTAGCTAGGTTTGACATAGGAGTTACATGATCATGAATAGGTTGTGACCAGTCAAACTTTTTGGTTATTAGCTCACTCATTAAAGTCCCTACAATGGACTTGTCAGCTATACCAGATTGTAAGTATTCTTTAAGTTTCAACATGAATTCCTTTGTATTGTCCGTTTTAGGTATTGACGACTTTACATTTTCTGCTATCATCATTCACATCAAATTCAAGCTCAGCCTGTTAGACCATTCCCAAGCCTCATAAGAAGACTTGTCAGCTTCAAAATTAGTCTTAGTTATGGCTGCAGGCTTTGCATATGAAACTATGGCCAAGTCCAAATCTATTACACCCAGTGCGAATCGGATTTGTTCGGATTAATGAGTATAGTTCAGACCATTGAACTTGATTAACCCATTTTCTAAAGCAAACAAATTAGTAGATACTGCAAATACAACATATAGCTCACATATTAATGCTTTGAGTAAACCTAAATCGATTCAAACTAACTAATACACTTTGATTATGCATCTAAATTCTCCTTTGGGTGAAATTTAAATACATAGTTGTAACCTATTATAATGCATATATAGTTCACTATAATGGACAATCAATCATATTCTAGTCAACATGCATGTTATCTTTGGATATACAATTATATTAACCAAATATGTTGATAATGTCCCTTTAATGTCATTAATTATAAGCAATGTCCACATTTGGGTGACCTTCTAGCATTATAATTAATAATCTTAATTGTTCAGTTCAACTTTTTTGTCATTTTAGCATCATATCAACATGAACAATTGAACAATTTAAAATTAAATGATTAATAATTTCAATCTAGGCCACTTTGGTGACTAACAAGTTTTTCATGTAATAAACATTTAATTGGACAATTATTATACATAATAAAATTTAATTTAATTAGTTTGGTAACTTTGGTGACTAACAAACTATGCTAAGTTACCATAACGTCATGTATCATATACAACATATAATAGGAAAATTTTAATTCCAAACATGGCATAATATAAATATTCAAAGTACCAACTAAAACATAATATGACACAAAATTATATTATACATAACAAACATATGCGCAACTTTTAAGCATATAAACCTAAATTAATTAATTGATAATCAATTAATTAATGAATTATGAGTTATGACCCAAAATAAAATACCTTAAGTAGGACCAATATTCAAACTCATAAAAGTATTTCATTTAAAAAATAAAACAATAAAAATGTTATAAAGCGACGAGTGCATGAGCCTGCCTCTGGACCCTTCTATCCCCTCTGGAATGTGAGGCGTGCGCCTCATCTTCCTCACTGAACGCTGTTGCATTTTTTTAAAACTTAAACCTTCTTTCTTTTATGGATTCTTCTGCAATTTCTTTCCAAAATCCTCTCTTGGTTTGAGCCAACAATAACGTCATCCACATTTACTTCTTTAGTGGTCAACAAACGAAACAAACCCATGATTTTTTTTCTCACTCTAAACCATCTATTCATATATGTTGTTTCGGTCAAGCATTTATATTTCATTTTAGTTAAGCATTGATAAAGGGTTTCAAGTCCTTAGAACATTGATTCTTTTAACATCCAAAAATCATTTTTCCATTCCATACATATCAACATTGAAGATTTGTTTCATGTTTATGTTCTTGTTTATGGTGCCATTTCAAATATAGAAAATAACCATTCAAAAAACAAAACAAACAAACATACGAAACAAATAGTTGATAAACATGTCTTTATAGAAACAGGAACTTTATCGCAAATAAAACACAACAAACTCAACACGATTTCATGTTTGATTTTGTTTTCGTAACACATTACAATCACAATATGTCAGAAATGAAAATCAATAATGCATCACCGTAGCTCTGATACCAATTATAAGACTTTTATGGATTGATTTATTTAAACACACCTGTATCTATGATAACTTTGCAAAATGTTGATTTCCTTTCTTCTTCCTTTCCTTAACATGTTTCTTCAATGGTTCATATCACCTTTCATAAGTTTCTAAAACTTATATATCCTTTCACCAACTATCATGTTGGTTTATTTTAAAAGAGAGAGGGAAATGGTCTTTGATATCCCATTATTTAATATCTAATAATCATCATCTTGGGTCCTTTTTTATGAGACTCAAACTATAAGTTACATAGACCATTAAATATTCTAACAACATGAGCTTTAATCGAGAATTATATAATAACATGTTCTTTCCCACCTCAAATTGCTTCCTCAAAATCATATTATCATAGAACAATTTGTTTTTCTCTTTGTAAATTCTCAAATTCTCGTAAACATCCATCCTTAATTTGTTTAGTTCTTGTAATTGCAATTCCCTGACTCCCTAAATTTTGCTAAATTCATGTTGCAATATTGCACTGCTAATAAACTTTATGTTCAATCTCCACTAATAAATGATAAGCTTTACCAAAAACCAATCAATAAGGAGACATTCCTATCTCCATTGACCTGTACCGAGTCTTTAGTTTATTTTTTCTACATCCTTACATGAGATGGAATCTTCATGACATAATACATGATCTCATTTGTTAGACACAGTCGTATGGTTCAGCTGCTCGTGTTCACTCTTCATTATGAGTCTAAAATTCTTAGTTCGATTCAGCTTTCTTACTTCAAACTTTGAAGGTCATTTTGTTTTAACAATGATCCACTACCACTTAGCTGAGAATATATATCAATAACTGAGAATACTATAAAAAGAACAATAAGGACACAAAAAGATTTAAAGAGGTTTGGGCAATTTTGTGTGTGTGAATGAAAGCCTTAACTAGTAAAATTTTGCTCAAATAATCTCTTTACCAAATCTAACCTAATTTAATTATGACTTGAATGGGCCTAATAGAACTTAAAGTTCGACAGCATGAGACAGGTAAATACCATGATGTGACCATGTATTTGTCTATATAAAAGGAGCCAAGTTGTGGAGGAGCTAGAAAAGGTGTTTCCATAAAAGAAACAATATATTCGGGGAAGGAAGCTAGCTAGCTAGGTCTCAACCAATAATCAAATACCTTCACACTTGAGAGTTTGTCTTTGCCTAGTACAATAAATGGAGAGGGTCGCTGTAGGATTTAATTGTTTTTCTTTTTTGGGTTCATCCTCCGACCAAGTTCTTGTCAGTTATCCCTCATGATAAGGTTTCCCACGAGCACCTCATAATCTCCATTCAAACTCTGCTGTTTCTGAGTTGCTGGTCGAGTACTGTCTGTTCTTTCTTATGTCTGCGAAGTCTTATTCTTCAAAAATGGAACTCCAATGTCCTACAGGCTCGCTTATCTACATATCCCCAACTCAAATTCAGTTTCTTGCTTCATTACCTAAAGATTCTTCCTAGATGTGAAATATAAGTTTTGAGGTTGCGTTGAAGACTTGATATGTATTATAAATTTTGTGATTGTGCTTTCTGAATGAAAATTTTGTGGTAGGATTAAAAGTTGAAAAAAAGAGTGGAATTTTTTAAAGTTGAGAAACAAAGGGCTGAATAATTTTTTTTAAAAAGACAACCAATTACCAAAATTAAACTTATGCAAACGAATCCACCAAAAGTTGCACCTTATAATATGGTGAAGTAGGAAAAATGTAATAATCTATTATCCAGAAAGCAAGAATTTAAAGCTTGTATGAGTCTTTTGGATTTGCTAAAATCCCTAGATCGGAAGAAAACATTGGGACTCAAATGAAAGAGGCAGCAAATATCCCATAGTCTTCCCAGTCTGAGCAATGTAGATTTTAGACAATTAATTTTATCTGTTATATATTTTTATTTTTTTATTTATTTTCTTCAAATCTGAAAAAATAAAAATGATTATTTTAAAAAATTATTATATTTAATTGGTTTAGTTTTCATTGTTAAAATTTTTACATTAAATTATTTTTTTGTTATTTTGCAATTTAAATTTCTAATTTATTTTTTATTGTTTTAACTTTGTCTCTTTTGCACTTACATTACATTTATTCCATAGTTATCTTGCAATGGATAATTTAAACATTAATTTTTAAAATTTTAGTAACAGACAATCAATTTTTATAGGAAATAATTTTGTATTTCAAAATTTTCAAAGTTTTATGTTTTTTAAAATTGCTTTGATTTGAAAGTACAAAAATGTTTGATGCCAAATTTGCCAAGAAAAGTAATAAAAATGAGGTTAAAAACATGAAAATGGAAAATTTTAGGTTCTAAATATGGCAAGAAGGAGGACTAGGTTGCAAATACAAGAAAGAGGAATTCTAAATAAAATAAAAAGGAACAACTCCAAAATGACAAGAACGTAAGCTCCAACCACAATAACGAGTACTAGATAGAAAGAAGCCAAAACACACCCACAAGGGGAATAAAATGCAAGTGACATGAAAAAGAGACAAATGGAATATAACATAAAGGGACTTAACAACATGCCTAAAGCGTTAAATAAACCAAAAACAAAAAGAGAAGAGAATCAAACACAAATTTGCATAAGCTTGAAATGCTTGAAATTAATGCAGTAGATTTAAAACAATGTGAAAAAAAATAAACCCAAAAAAAGTGCATAGAGACACTATGAAATGATTGATGCCAAAAGGCAAAATGATCTAACAAAAAAGAGAAATGGAAGCCTATGTAGTGTAGGAAGGAGTTGAGAACACCTTATTGCTAAAAACTATAGACAACATGTCTTGTCCTCATTAGCCAATTGTATTCAGAAACATATACCTTCTGCCACCATCTAAACAATACATACATATCTATAATCTAGACTATTATAAACTTGTAGAATAAGTTTAACTATGATTATGGTTTTGCATACTGACAAACATCTTGAGTATTGGACCACCACCGGGTCGAGCTATCTAGCAAGTTTCATTGGTTGATCGATCTACATGGACCAAGTATTAGTTTATGCCTTATAGCCAAGTGATTGGTTGTAGTTTAGTGACAGAATAATTTAAAGGTATTCTTTATCTTATACAAGATGTATATGATAAATTCTATAAGATAATTATATATTGCAAATGAAATTATAATTATGATATTCATATTGTATTTATGTATTATTTATAAATTATTCCTAGTCATTGTTATATTAAGACTGGATATTAATAGAACATAAAAAGGACTAGTACATGTTATTTTTTCTCTTATAAAGGAAGTAGTCAATCTCATAGGCTAAAGTAAAAAGATACTTAAACAAATGTATGAGTGCTCATTAGAGAACAAGTTTATTGAACTAAACTGATATGAAAATTCCTTTTGGAACATTACTTGTATATCTATGGAAATTCTCATTGTGATGATTGTATTAGTGATCCTTCGACTTGAGGTCTCCAAACTTATCTTATATAGTGATTGGTATATTTTGATATTACTTATGACCTATTCTAATCATGAATAGCTCATTCGGTAGTCATTAGATATAACATGAACTATATGGAGGTAGTTGATTGATCAACATAGGATTCGTCACCATAAAACAATTAAGGAGAATGTTCTGTTGTTCTCGATTAGTATTGATTTGAGAAATCCTTGACTAAGGTGAAATGATGTTTTGTAAATATTATACAAATGTCATTAATTGAATCAATAACTAATGGTAAAGAACTAGTATAACTCAAAATAGAGAAGACATTAATTCCATGCTCTATGTGTAATCAAAAAATTATACGATGAAAGGATTAAATTATACAAAAAATCATGCATAGACGAGTTAGTCTAAACCACTTTGACATTCCAAAATATTTGGGTAGTCATGAAGCATTGCTAGATGTCAATCTTGATATATGATTATGAATTGTTTAATTGAAGAATTAAAGATAAATTAAAAGGAGTTTTAATTTATCTAATTCTGTAATTTTAATTATGAATTACAATTAGAATTTATATTCATTACCAAAATATTTAGGAAGCTAATGGTCTCACATAAAGAATGGGTTAAAGAGAGCAAAGATATTTTAATCAAGATGAACTTAATTGTAAAGTTTGAGAAATTTTATGATTAAATATGAGGGATCTTATTTGGGCATAATTGGTATTTAACTAGAATTAATTGTAATTCTAATTAAATTTTATTAAAATTAGAATTTAATTTTAATTAAATTACTAAAATGTCCAAATCTTATTATAAATAGACTTAATCTCTAATTGAGCACGTCTTGCTTAACTCTCTTTGTAAGAGTTATAGAGTTCTCTTAAGTTATTATATGAATCTTCGAGGCTGGACACTTGTGTGGCTACAATAATTGAGATGGATCGATTTTGAAAACAATTCAAGAGATACAATAAGAATATGATCAAACTTCTAAATTGCTTTATTATGCTTTATATGTTAATTATTTTATAGAATTAAAGTGATTTTAGATTTTAGGAAATAAAAATATGAAAAGGTTTTGTAATTATTTTGTTGCAGTCAGGACTACATCTTGTCCCAATTTCCTAACATGAAACTATTACAGAGATCTCGTGGATCAATTCTGTCAATCTTTGTGTTACAGTAAGTGTTTTTTCACTTTTATCTGATAATATCCTTATTATGAAGAGTAATAAAGATTTTGATCAATTTGAAGATGAGTTAAAAGGGACTTATGCATGGAAACCAAAGAAGGTGGAACATTATAAGAGGTGGCAGTGGTAGCCAATAGGAAGAAAAATTAAGACGATATCTTATGAAGAAAGTACTAAACCTAAATCTCTCAAAGAATTATTACCAGCCCAAGCTAACTATAAGTAGGGGAATGAGGATAATGGTGGAAAATTATGAGGAATTAACTAAAATATAACGATATGTAAGAAATAGGAGGTAAAATTAAAATTGGGAAAATGCAGACATAATTTAAAAGAGTAAATACTTTAAAGGTGGAAGAATCTCGCATACAAACTTAGGCTATTAAAAAGGAGGGAAAAGAGGAAAATAGTTAAAAAGCACCAATCTATATGGATACAATGAGAGATAATCAAGAAGGAGGAGAGAATAATGAATATGAAAAGATGCAAACCCCTCTGAAAGATTAGCTGCATATCACAACATTCCTACAACTTCGTTTGTTAAACTAGGGGGCAATAAATTTAATAAGATATTAAGTACTTCATCCTCCAGTATTATGGAGGAAGATTTAAAGGATTTTAACAAGTACTTCATCCTTTATTTTTATGGAGGATGATGTAGAGTATTATGGAGGATGATGCAATGTCAAGTACTTCCAGTATTATGGAGGATGATGAGATATCAAGTACTTCATGAAGTTGATTATATCTTGGAATATAAGAGGAGCTAATGCTCCATTTAAGAAAATTTCAGAATAAGCATTTGGGAGACTATGATCAAACAGGATAAAAGAAAATTATGACATTTACTGCAACCAAATTGGAGGAAGATAACCAACAATGTGTGTCACTCAAATGGGAGGATTATTGTGCTTTATGACTATCTAGCTATAGAAGTCAATATTATTCTCATCACAGATCAACTTGTAAACATCAAAGTAATGGATAAAGCAACCAAAAAAACTACTTCATTGATTTTATATATGCTTATAATAGAAGCTACTATAGGAGCTCATTATGGAATCAACTAAGAGAGTTAGCAACTAGCATAAATGAACCTTTGATGCTGATTGGAGGCTTTAATTTAATCATATCCGTGGGTGAGGATGAAGTAGAAAGAGTTTTTGGATAACCATGTAATAGCCCAAATTACCCCGCTTACAGATATTGTCCATTTTGGGCCTTGACCCTACCAAGCCCTCACAGTTTTGTTTTTCCCGAGGCCTTTCTAGGATGTCACCCATCCTAGAACTACTCTCACCCAAGAACATTTAACCTTGGAGTTTCGATGGGATCCGACGCATTGGGCCATGGAAAACGTGTCTATGGGGGAGAGTCCAACTCTCCAGTCGGTCTTACCGACTCGGATCCTGGCTCTGATACCAACTCTTCTTTGACCAAGCAAAAAGAATTTACCTTATCACCTTTAGTTATGTGAAATTACCGTTATACCATCCAAACTTTTCCTAAATTTGCAATTAAATCCAAAATTTGGGAATCACCAAAGCTTTTATTTTCATTTTGGTTCTTGAACTTTTGAAAATTATAGTTAAGCCCCTTAACTTTCTAAAATTATGAATTGGTCTTCCAAGAATTGAAAAATTACAATTAAGTCCTTTAACTTTTGACAATTTCCAAATAAGCTCTTATATACATCAACTTTTCCAATTTAGCTTTCTAAGTGTCCGATAAGTCTATAAATCATGTATAATAACCTCTAAGGCATTGAAACACATTTAACTTAACCACCATAGTCATATCCATCTAATACACTTAAAAGGTCATATGTCGGAAATCTCCAAGATTCCGCATACCGATGAACTCTAAGTTCAAGTAAGGGCATGTAACATATATCACTGGCATACATACCAAAAAGGATTCAAACACATCTTTGAACTCATATACAACTATGCATATATCAATATACAATAGTATCTCCAAATACAGAACAACATAAAAGGGCTCAGAATGTCTGGTGTTACAAGTCCTCCCCTCTTTAAAAGAGTTTCGTCCTCGAAACTCCTAAGTTGGGGACACAAATAAATAGGGGTACTGATGTCTCATAGTATCGTCAAGCTCCCATGTCATCTCCTTGACCTTATCATTCTTTTAAAGAACCATAACCGTGGGTGCCTCCTTGTTGCGTAATTTCTTTATCTGTCGATACAAAATATGCACTGGTTTCACCTCAAAACTCAAGTTTTCTCTCAGTTCTATGGGAGGTGCCTCCAAAACATAAGATGGATCCGGTAAGTACTTTTTAAGCATAGAAACATGGAATACATTGTGGATCCTATCCAAGTCTAGTGGCAATTCCAACCGATATGTCACAGTCACGACACGCTCCAGGATGCAGAAAGGTCAGATATATCTAGGGTTTAGCTTCCCTTGACTCTGAAATCTGATGAAACCTTTCCATGGAGATATTTGAAGAAAAACCTTGTCACCAACTGCAAACTCTAACGGTCATCATCTATTATTTGCATAACTCTTTTGTCGATCCTGGGCGAACTTCATCTTTTCTCGAATGATTTTTATCTTCTGAGTAGTGACTTCTATCAATTAAGCTCTTTCTATTCTGTTCGTAACAACCTCATCCCAACATAGAGGTGTCCTGCACTTCCTTCCATAAAGTGCTTTATAAGGTGGCATACCAATACTTGTCTGATAACTATTGTTATAAGTGAACTCAATTAAGGAAAAATGTCAGTCCCAACTCCCTTGAAATTCCATCACACATGCTCTCAACATGTCCTCTAGTGTTTGAATGGTCCTCTCTGACTGACCATCGGTCTGGGGTGGAAGGCAATACTAAAATTCAGTTTAGTCTCTAAAGATTCTTGGAATTTCGGCCAAGATCGTGAGGTGAATCTTGGATCCCTGTCTGATACTATAGAAACTAGTACCCTGTGCAGCTTCACAATCTCGTCGATATACAGCTTTGCCAAATTTTCCAATGAATAGGTTATGTGGATAGGCAGAAAATGAGTAGATTCGTCAATCTATATAGTATAACCCAAATAACATCATGTCCCTTCGATGTATGGGGTAACCCAACTACAAAATCCATAATCACATGCTCCCACTTCCATTCTGGAATAAGAAAAGACTGTAACATACCTGCTAGTTTTTGATGCTTTGCCTTAATTTGTTGACAGGGAAGGCATCTGACCACAAATTCTGCTATCTCTCTCTTCATCTCTGGCCACCAATAACTCTTTTTAAAAGTTCGATACATCTTAATACTACCTGGAAGCATAACATAACCTGAACTGTGAGCTTCCTCCAAGATAGCTCGCCTGAGACCTTGATTATTCGACACATAAACTCTATCTTTGACTACTAATAACCCGTCTTCTTTTAGTCTGAATCCTTCACTCTCACAGGATGGAAATTTCTCCTGAATGACTTTTAACTTGGGATCGTCAGCCTATGATCTCCTAATCTTGTTAAGTAATGTAGACCGGACTTCAAACCTTGCTAACAATGTTCCATCCTCCTCTTCCACTGAGAGTCTAACCCTAAGGCTCTTAACACTTATCAAATGTGTCATGTAAGGATCTTGCCTAATAGTTACTGTTGAACAAGACTTACGACTCAATGCATCGGCTACCACATTTGCTTTCCCTGGATGGTAGTTGATTATTAAATCATAATCCTTAATCAATTCCAACTATCTCCTTTGACTAAGATTTAGCTCCCTTCTGTGTCATTAGATATTTCAGACTCTTGTGGTCGGTGTATATATGATAAGTCTCCCCATAAAGATAGTGTCTCCAAATCTTGAGTGCAAAAATTGTCGCTGTAAGCTATAAATCATGTGTGGGATAATTCAGCTCGTGCATTTTCAGTTGTCTAGAAGCATATGTGATCACACGCCTAGCCTGCATAAGTACACAATCAAGTCCCTGACGACTGGCATCACTGTATACCTCATACCAGCCCTTTGGGTAGGTAAAGCCAGCACTGGTGCAGATGTCAATCATCTCTTCAGCTTTTGGAAACTCACCTCGCATTTATCGTCCCACTAAAATTTTATTCCCTTTCAGATAAGCCTCGACAAAAGGGCTGCAAGCATTGAGAAACCCTTAACAAATCTCTAATAATAACTAGCTAACCCCAGAAAACTACAGACTTCTGTGACATTCTTGGGTTGTTCCCATTCAAGTATAACTTCAACTTTCTTTGATTCCACAAAAATACCTTCCCTTGATACAACATGCCTAAGGAATCCTATCTGTTGGATCCCGAACCCGAGACCCAACTACTCACTTAACACTTGAACCTCACTACTTAAACACTTCACATGATCTCTCAAAACCACTCTTGAAGCGTAATGAAAATCG
>JANTNU010000003.1:17303003-17317034 GCA_024752395.1 Erythroxylum havanense
TTCAAAAACATCATGTCATTTACCAAATTTTCTCTCTTGCTTTTGTATAAGGTCTCACATATATCACTAGAGTTCTTACTTATGGTTCCTTAACTCATTATCTTTACATAAACTCATAACTCATTAAGGTACAACTAACATTTATAACTCAATTTATACACCAACACATTCATTTACTTTCATATTCACATTTCTAATTTCCACTCAAGGATCGGGGTCCTACACTATCTCCCTCAGCCAAAATTCATACTTTGAGAACTTCGTATACAGCAGCCTTTCGCGAAGTATTTGCAGTACAATCCAGAGATGTCTAGCATGTTCCTCTTCATTCTTAGAATATATCAGAAGTTCATTAACGAAGACTATGATAAATTGATCTAAATAGAGATGAAACACACTGTTCATAAAATTCATAAATATTGTTGGTGCGTTTGTCAATCCAAATGGCATCTTTAAAAATTCATAATGTCCATCCCTCGTCTGGAAAGCAGTCTTGTGCACATCTTTCTCATCAATCTACAACTGATGGTACCCAGACCTCATATCTATCTTTGAGAATACTGTAGCCCCTCTCAAATGATCAAATAAATCATCAAACTTGGGAAGTGGATATTTATTCTTGATGGTAACTTTGTTTAATTGTCGATAATCAACACATAATTAGAGGGTCCCATCCTTCTTCTTGACAAATAATACTGGTATTACCCACAGTGAATGACTTGGCCTGATGAAGCCCTTGTCTAGCAACTCTTGTAGTTGAATCTTCAACTCTTTCAATTTTGCAGGTGCCATATGATACAATGGTATAGATATTGGTGTGGTCCCCAGGGCCAAGTCAATAGTGAAATCAAATTCCTGATCAGGTGACAATTCAAGCAAATCCTCAGGAAAAACATTAGGGAACTCGAACACAATAGGGACGTCTCCCAATTCAACCCTATATGCCGAAGTGTCAATTACATGTGCAAGGAATGCCTGGCATCCCTCACGAATAGACCTCTTGGCCTTGATCATCAATATCAAACAACTCAAGAGTACTCGTCGGTCACCAGTAAATTTAATCGAAACTCCATCCTGAGGTTCCAACTCCACTTCTTTTCTAAACAATCAACCCTGGAGCAATACCTTTCTAACCAGTCAATCCCTAAAATCACCTCGAAATCCTGGAGATCGAGGGGAATAAAAATAAGATCTGCCTCTAATATAGCATCACCGATCTTTATCTCACAAGCAGTATATACTTCATCGCAAACCACTTGCTCTCCAAGAGGAGTGACCATAATGAGAGGAGGATCTAATGGCTCTAGGGGATGACGAATATCCTTAAGGAAAGTCACATTGACAAAAGACCTTTGCGCACCAGTGTCAATCAACACTTTAGCATCTTTACCGAGAACACACATAACACCTTATAACACTATAGGTTAGCACTCACACTATTTAAAAATTTAGAAAGACTATACAAACAAGCATTAAAATATAGCAATACAAAATCAAAGAAATAATCATCCAAAAAATACCTATAATTGTGTCCGGATTCACTCGAACTCCTCCTTCGTCATTGCATAAACTCGTGTAGTTGGGCGTTGCTGACTGGCTAGCGGTGCACAACTATCCACACAAGTACTCTGTGTAGATCTAGAAGACTGAGCACCCGCTCTGATAGTCTTCCCTCGGTGTCTCACCGACTGCACTGAGCTATCTCCTCCCTGAGTCAGAGCCCAAATCCGTTGTGAACAATCTCTACTCAGATGCCCTGTCTCTCCACACTGAAGACACTTCCTCAACTCTGTACACCTGCCTGCATGTACATTTCTATAGTTTCTACACTACTCAGACCGATATGATCGAGCTCAAGAAGCAGAGCTAGTAGTAGGGGCAGTGCTCTGACCCTTGGTTGTGGTAACCGCAAGTGGGCAGCTGATGATGTAGCACCTCCAATACTACCCGGAGTTGAACTATAATGGCTTCTATTAGGCTACTGGTTGAAAGAACCTCCTCCCTTCCTTTTCCGATTCCTTTCTTCCCACTGTCTCCCACGCTCTTTCACCAACTTCTCAGCTCTCTTAGTCGACTGTACCACCTTCTTGAATGTAGAAGTTGATGTAATCATCATCCTCTCCCAGATAGCCAAATGCGGTCTTATCTCAAACCGAGCACATAGATTCTCTTCATCAGCCACATATTTAGGGGCATAAGTGGTGAGCTCCCTCAACTCTGTCTTAAACTCGTGCACCGACCTATTCTCTTGTGTCAATGTAAAGAAGGCAACCTTCTTCTAATCTCGATAACATCTGGTGTAGTATTGTTCATTGAATTCATTGATAAAATCTCTCCAAATCATCTGATTACGGTAGCTTCCCTGGACATTTTCCCACCAAACTCTAGCATCGCCCTCCAGTAATCGAATGACAACCTTCAGCTTCATCTCATCAGGCATCCCCATATCATGAAATGTCTTTACGGTTTACCTCATCTAGGTTTTTTCCTCTGTAACATCACTGCACCCATCAAAAGTACTACACCCAAGTCTCCTTGCCTCTTTGATATAACCTGAAATTTCAAGCATTGGGTGTTGCCCTGGTGTATGACTAGGTACCACTACTGGCTATTGTGGTGGTGGTACTTGTGGTGGCATTTGTGGTGCTCCAACCGTACTGTTCCTACCATGTCATCACCTGTTATAGAGCTTCTCTCGGCACTGGTGGTAATCTGACTACGCTACTACTGGTGGTGTTACGGTGTGAGGTTGCCTATGAGTCGATGAGCTAGCTATCGTTGGTTCTGCGACTGCTTCTACACTATGTTCCTCCAGCTTGGGTTGCAAAGGTCTCACGTTGCGACACCTTCCCCTTCCTTGTCCAACCATGCTATCATTATAAAATCAAAGAGAAGACATTGTTTAATAAAATAAATTGGGCTAAGCCTAGCGTATCCGCTATCCCAAACATCCCAATGAATGTCGATAAGTACTCCAATCGAGGTCAAATCATCCGATCGTTAAGGACGTCAACTTAATGATCCAATACTCAACTTCCCGACTAAAGACTTTCAACACCTAAACGACTCTTAAGGCTCGTGAACTTTTTGAAAACGGAAATAACACTTTTGAAAATGCAAAACCATGGCTCTGATACCACTATAACTCTTCTTTGACCCAACAAGATGAGTTTATCTTATTACCCTTATGTGAAATTACCTTTATACCCTCCAAATTTTTCCTAAATTTGCAATTAAGTCCAAAATTTGGGAATCACCAAAACTTTTATTTTCATTTTGGTCCTTGGACTTTTAAAAATTATAATTAAGCCACTTAACTTTCTAAAATTACTAATTTGTCGTCCAAGAATTGAAAAATTACAATTAAGTCCTTTAACTTTTGACAATTTCCAAATAAGCCCTTATATACATCAACTTTTCCAATTTAGCTTTCTAAGAGTCCAATAAGTCTATAAATCATGTATAATCACCTCTAAGGCATTAGAACACATTTAGTTTAACCACCATGGTCATATCCATCCAATGGACTAAGTTTTACACACTTAAAAGCTCATATGTTGAAAATCTCCAAGATTCCACATACCGATGAACTCTAAGTTCAGGTAAGGGCACATAATATTATATATCACTGGCATACGTACCAAAAGGATTCCAATACATCTTTGAACTCATATACAACTAAGTATATATATCTATATACAGTAGTATCTCCAAATACAGAATAACACAAAAGGGCTTAGAAAGTCCAGTGTTATAAACCATGTCCTAAGATACAGTAAATTATGGCATATATTCAAATAATAGACATTATAAGGGGGAGGAATGTATTTACTAGGGGCAATAATCAAAGTGGTCCTAATCTTATTAGGACAAAAACATGATCGTATTCTGGCTAATCTGGAATAGTTCCAATCTTTTCGCAATAGTTTCTTAATATTTCCCAACCTAAGAATGTCAAATCATTCTCTTATTATTACTCAAGTTGATTTGTTAAGACTCAAAATTTCTTTAAGGTTCAACAACCTTTTTTGCTAATTTGGATGGCTTTGATGTTGCTATATGGAAAGGCATTAGTGCTACTATGTCAAGAACCACACAATACATTTATTCCCAAAGTATGAAGTTTATAAAAAAATGAGTTGAAGGCTCTATATAGAGATAACAATGTCAATACCCAACATTTTCTTCATTCAACTAAGTAGACTTTAGAATCTATATGCGTGGCACTTAATAATAATCCGTACTCTTCATATCTTCAAGAAAGTGAGAGGCTAGCTAAGAGCAATCTACCTATAACTTTTATGTTTGATTTCTCTACGATGAAGCAAAGATTTAGAATTGCATAGCTTAAAAAGGGTGATAGGTGTTGGAGTTATATAAATATAGTGCCCTAGAAAGCAAGTGTATTTACATGTAACTTAATTTTCTTCCAATTACAGTTTTGTAATGAAAATATTTATTATTAATAAAACAAAAGAGTTTGGTTTTATTTGTATAAGCATAATATAACTAGTCATAAGGAACCAAGATTCTTTCTTTAATAATATACATATACATGAAGATGTGTGGCAAACATGTATATTATTAGAATCTAAATTAATTAATTCATAGTTGAGTAATCAAGTTGGTCGCTTGATTATGGTTTAGACTGTAGTGTTGCGATTTATCTCCATGTAAGTAAAGGATTTTACTTATAGCACCTTACTCCCGCAAGACACGAACCCGACATCCATGGGTGATATCCGAGTTCGTATCCCGCGAGGGTGATATGCTAAAGCACTCAATCATTTTGAAATTGGTATAAATTTTTTTTGAATCAAAACCACAATAAGCGGAAATCGATACTCAATTTGGGCCCATTCTATTACACAAACATTTTTAATAGCCATTTGGGACCTTTCACAAATACAAAACATTTTAGTCATTTCAGAATACAAATTTATACCAATCGTTGCAGAAAATACAATTCGATACAAAACAGAGAAATACAACGCAGACGCAAACTAATCCTGATCTCTATCCTTTACTTGAATGTTGTATGTATACTCCCGTTGGCCTAATGGGGTATTCTTCTGATCTTGAAAAATATTTGTAAATTTTAGGTGAGTTTTGCGAACTCAATGAGTGACCATCATCGATAGCTCACCTAGTCACATAACACACCAAATCACATTCACATCAGTTCATATTTCACATTCAATGGATATCGATCTTATAATGCTATATGCTTGAGACTCACATTCATTCTTAATGTTGTGACCAAGTGCCTATCACATACTTATATAAATACTGTTCTATAGGGCTCAGTTAGAACATAATAATGGCCATTAGGGCTTAGTCAGAACAGAATCACAGAGCATAACTCTACGTGCAGAATCAGAAATCATGGAGCAAGGCTCTACGTGGAAGTACTTCATATTGGCAACTCAAGTCACAATGCCTTTATCTGAACATTAATTTTATGAAATGCATCAATCACATTTGCACATATCATCAGACCGTGGTCTGGCATTCAACATTAAGTAGAGAATCACATTTCATTCATAGGCAAATGCACATTCAAAAACACACTTGTCATCGGGCCGTGGTCCGGCATATAGAAATCACATTATGCATACTTATTTCATCACATTCACATATAATGAGCACTTCAATATTTCTTTCATACAACACAGTCAAACACTTTCACATAATCATTCAGAAATCAATCAATATCAAAAAGTCGAACAAAGCAAACAGTGGAATGAGACCATCTAGGTCTACTCACAATACGATCCAGATTAGCATTTGTTTTCAAATTTTGGGAATGCCTGAATGCGGACACTCGACTTGCGCAACCCATTTATGTAAGACACAAATTGCATACTCATCAATAATTGCACACGTATAAACATTTATTTATACACAATTGTAATAATGGACTATGTACAATGCATGCTTAATGACAATCCTGAGCATATGTTCTAGAACACATATTATGCCCATTCCCATTTCATAATTCATATGTATCTAATTTAATTTAGCTTTACACTTCATTTCAACATAATCTTTCTAATTTCTTCTTTCAATCTTTTCCCTTTGTATGTGTCTAGCTTATTCATAAGCTTACACCTCAAGAACACTTGGTTACTTTACATCATAACTCAATTTCTTGTCACCTCTTTTCTAACCTTATAAAATCTCTAAATATTCACATTCTCATCCAATAGGAATCCAATTGAAAATCCCATCATGCAAAATCTTTAAAATTGATTCTAGAATACTTAAACCCAAGCATTTTCTAAACTTCATAAACTAGAATCCATCTAAAAATCCAAAAGATTCAAAATGATGTTACCTTGATTCTTCACCAGCTGAAGAGATCTTTAGCTTAAATGGAAGATCTTTTCTTCCTCTTCCTTTCTTTCTTCTTGGAAAACCTCAAAATCTCTCTTATAGGGAAGGGAAATTAAAACCCTAGCTTGTTTTCTCTTCTTTCTCTCCTTCTCTTCTTGTCCTTGTATTTCTCTCTCTCTTTTTCTCTTAAATTTTTGTTCTTCTCTTCTGCTTATCCTTCCATTCATGTTTTTCTTTTTTATTTATAAACAAGACATCACTTCTTCTTCCAATTATGCCCTTAATGATTGAGAATTGTCCCATTTGTCCTTCTATTTATGCCTTATGTCTTTTATACTTACATGTCTTGCCAACAATACCCTTGAATATTCTAACATAACACTTTCTTCCAGAAAAATGTCCCCTATTGTCTTAATTTTCTAATGACACCAAAATCATTCAATTCGGGTCAATGATTCGAAAGATATACTTCAAACATTTTTGTACTGCTATAGTCCAAATCAGTATACCAGGCACAAATTCTATCCAAAATTTAAACATCATAAAGACTGAATTAGAATAAAATTTCTTCATACCATTTATAGCTCCATGTCTCTTGTTTACCAAAAATCAGAATTCATCTCATTTGGAGCTCTACCGATCTAAAAATCATCACAATACTAAAGTATATTCAGTGGAATAACACCAGTTCATAGTATTTAAAAACACACAAACTGTACCTATCCTACGTTTTTCACTCAATATCTCTCACTTCATTTCAGATGTCTACGATATTTGGTTTATATGTAGAGTACTGACTTACGATTCCAATGGTTTAAGAATAAAGTCATTTGAGTGTCTAAAGAAGAAGTTATAGCCAAACGAATTCAATCTGGTTCTGTCCTCAACCATATTGAATCTATTGTGGGACAATTAGTATAACTTTCTCTAGTGATATTGGATTTAGATGTTATTTATATGGTTTTAAAGAGGACTTCAATAGCTACAACTCTCATGAAGACCTTGAAGATAAATTTCATCTTCTAAAGGATAAAAAATGGAATAGAAGATATAAGATGAACAGTAACTAAGAAGAAGTTTATGACTAAGAAGAAGTTCATGAACAATCACTAAGAAGAAGTTCATGAATAAGAAGAAGTTCATGAACAGTCACGAAGAAGAAGTTTATGAATAGTCACTAAGAAGAAGTTCATGAATAGTCACTAAGAAGAAGTTCATGAACAGTCACTAAGAAGAAATTCCTGACTAAGAAGTTCATGAACAGTCACTAAGAAGAAGCTCGTGACTAAGAAGAATTTCATGAATAGTCACTAAGAAGAAGTTCGTGACTAAGAAGAAGTTCATGAACAGTCACTAAGAAGAAGTTCGTGACTAAGAAGAAGTTCATGAACAGTCAATAAGAAGAAGTTCATGACTAAGAAGAAGTTCATGAACAGTCACTAAGAAGAAGTTCATGACTATGAAGAAATTCATGAACAGTCACTAAGAAGAAGTTCATGACTAAGAAGAAGTTCATGAACAATCACTAAGAAGAAGTTCATGAATAGTCACTAAGAAGAAGTGAAACTTAGAAGGAACAACACTAAAAAGAAGTAGAAGGTCAATGTAAGAAGAACAAAAGTCAACCTGAAAAGAAAAAGCCGATCAAAATAAGAAAAAGCAGACTACACTTCTGAGCATCTCCACTTATAAGGGTCATAACATTTGACTCTGATGTCCAAAAATTTCATTCTATATACTGTTAGAAAGATAATAGAAAGATCTACAACTTTAAGAAGGTAACTTTGCCAAAATCTTTGTAGATCAATCCCAAATGTTCCTTAAAGTCTGAAGAAGAATTTTACATTCATATACCAAAGTACCACACTTAGTTCTCACTTCTTGACAAATTTTGAGACTCTTAGAGATAGGATTGAAATTCGATATCTTTATAAGAAATGTAGGCATATGTTTCTAGTTGAATCCAAACAAAGAATCTTCTCATTTGGATAACTAGCAAAAAAGTTATGGCTAACAAACCGAAGCACACTCAGTGAACATTTTTTTGATCAACCACCACTTTTGTTTCCAAATCTTTCCTTATCACAACTAATTCCAAGATCATTTTTTCAACTCTCTCTACTTCTCATTTTCAATAAAAATCACATTTAAAACAATCATACTTCGAAGTTGTCAATGAATGCATGTACACTTAGTTTTGTATGTGTGAAGATTCAAATTCATGTACATGTATGCTAACATGCTGCTGGGCATGAAATGCAAAAATTTTTTCCCTAACTCTCACATTGCTATTTTCTCCATTTGGAATCTGGTTCTAACCCTTAATATGGGGACGGTATGTTACATTACTTCAAGGAAATGATGAGTTTCATATCATGATAGTAGTCGAATATTGATAATGGCACTATTAAATGAATCTGGAATCAAGCATGTTTTCAAGAATAAAGTAGTCATTACTTTAGTCTTGAAACATACATTTTAGTATTTGCTTATTATGGACCACAATCTTGATGAGTGGTGAACTCATATGTGTTTCATTATAATTTTTGATATGATTGAAATGAATTTTTACAGAGTATTAATCTAATGTCTGCATGTTGGAATTATTAATTAAAACATGTATCAGGGAACATTCACTCAAATAAAGAGTTTATAGTGATATCATCACTTTTAAATATTTTATGGAGATTGGTTATTAAACTGGCGATAGGAGTTTGATAGACTAGCTACCTATCAAGTCTTAATACCAAGATTAGATCTTGTATATTAATCACCATATAGAGTAAAATGGGAGATCTAGAAGAAAAAACCAATATAAGGGCAAAACGGTAATTTTACCCTTTGTTGTGCGGATGACTATAATAAGGTTCATAATATGGTTTGCAATTAGACATCTTATTTGAAATATATGTTCTAATAATATTTAGTAATTCAAGAGTTCAACTAATTGTCTTTAATGGAGAGACATTTAGTTAATAAGCTAGAATTAATTCTAATGAGATTAAATTAATTTTGGGCTTATTGGAGCTTGAATTATCTAAGTCCAACAATATTCCCCACTTGGTTTGAAGGAAGGTTATCAAGCAAAGTAAGAAATATAAATGGAGGTTTTAAAGCCCATCATTGAATGTTGGACTTGCATTAGTTAATGGTTAATTAGAAGCCCAAATGAACATTTAGAAATGGGTTAGAATTTGGTTTAATTTGATTAATTAGATTAATTAAAATAAAATAAAATTCTTAAAAATATGGAAGGTGCAATTTCAGTTTTATTAGGGCTGAATGTGCAACTGCACATTTAGCATTGAATTGCTAAATAAATATGGTATTTATCATGCTTTATCATCATTAAATAGAGTAATGATATTACCATTAAATGGTTTAATAGTTGTCTTTTAATGATGACATGTAATGCAACCATTTAGCAATCATTTGATTAAAGATGAAAGAGGTGTATTTGATGGATGATCTTCCTTCTTTCATCACTAAAATCAAAGTTAACCTGTCATTTTAGGTTATTGGTATTTTTATATAGCCATCTTAAAACAAATGAGAAGAGTCTAATTTAATGGCCTCTTTATGTTTGATTAAAGAATGAAGTGATGCATTGGATGCTCTTCTCATTTCCCTCCAAAGTTTTCTTCTCCTTTCCCACCAAAGGAAATTGTTAACCAAGTTGTCCAAGAAGAACAAGTTGTAGATCGAATTGGTTAAGGATACAATATTGAGAAGATGATACAATAATGAGAAGAGGATACATCATTTAGGAGAAGATATATTGCAAAGATAGGATAGCACAGCGATGAGTTAAAGCTCTAGCAAAGGAGTTGGTAATATAATCTCCATCTTGTTCTTATGATAATTATTTTCCATATACCGTATCATGTATGGCTTGGCATGTTGATTTGGTTATCTTATTTTCGCTATGTTTTGATTTCTAAAAAAGTTTTGACATCTACTGTTTTAGTAAAATCTTGCATGTTTTAATTTTCGATCCAACAACAGGAACTCAACTTTCTTTCACGAAGTTGCGGTAGCAAGGAGAGTGATAGTTGTAGGTTGCATAATACTTTAGTAGGTAGTTAGTATATGTTTAGTTGTTAGATTGAATGATTAGTGCATGTTTATGTTAGGATTGTATTATTTATTTATATATTTGTGTTTTGAGCATTTTATGGGTTAGAGCATGCTATTGATCTTAAATTTTAGGTTATTGAGGTGTCTTGATGTGTTTATTAGTGTTTAAGATCAAATATTGAAGAACCGTTAGAGGAAACTCAGAACAAGGCCTAGGGATATGACAGAAGCCTAGTGGTCTGTCATGATTGTGACAAAGAGCAATAATTGAGTGCCACAATTGTGGCACTATGAGCCACAATCATGGCCTTCCTGACAGCAGACGCAATCCAGCTTCTAAAACGTGAATTTTTTAGGAATATTTTGAACTTTTAGGCCTATATAAACCTTAATGTTTTCCGTAAATGGGAAAAATATATAAAGAAAAGAATGAAGACCTAAAGGGAGCTCCATTTTTTGCCATTTTGAGAAAGATCCAAGGAGAGAGGAAGAGGAAGAAGAAGAGAGAAGGGGGAGAAAGGAAGAAGGAGAAGAAGGGTTGTAGTGTTACTATCTTCCCGATCTATTCTGACCTTTCTAAGTGACATTTCATTTCATCTTTATTATTCTTTCTTTTGATTGTATAAGATGGATTTGATAGTGATGGATTTGTGTTTGATTATGATGTTCTAAACTTCTTGAGGGATTTATTTTTGAATCAATATTAATATGATTTCTTTTGGTAATAATACATTAGGTATTGCGATTATTTGTTGTGTTTGCATGCTTTGGTAATAAATTGAGAGAGTGATTTGATAGCAAAATGATTAGATTGGGTAATGAGAGTTAAACAGTCTAATGGATTATACAAATAATCAAATTGGGAATTTGTATGAAGAGAGATCCTGTATCAGGACCCAATAGTCTATTAAAGAGCTTAAAATCTGGGGGTTTTTTGTTAATTGAGATATTGCAAATTCCATAATTCAATTAGGGTTTATGATTTAGGGTTTAATGATTGTAACTCGAGAGTAGAGTATTCCACCCTTCAAAAGTCTAGGACTGATATCGTATTAAATCAAAAGTAATTATGTTAGAATGATGATAGGATAAATTTTGCTTCTCATTTGATGGTGCTCATTTGATGATAGGATAGCATTTGTGATTTTCTTTGTTAATTTGGTGGTGCTCATTTGATTCCTTGAGTGTTAATTTTACATTTTAATTTCAATCAATCCATATTTATGAATTTACTTTTCTATTTAGTTTTTATCTTCTTTTTAATAATCCTTATAGACCTTACATAACTTATAATTAGATTATTTCACCAACTCTTTGTGGGATCGATACCTTTAATATTACAAGTTTACAACTTGTATACTTGCAGATATTGGAGGTTTTATTAGAAGTAAAACTTGCTCAATAAATTTTTGATGTCGTTACTAGGGAGTTAGTAGGATTAGTTTAATTCTTTTAGTCTAAAGAGTTTTCACCACTCTTATGCTTACGCATTTGTTTAAACATAAGAGTTACCAAAAGTTTGAGTTAGATAGTCATGACATTAGAACTTGACATCATTCTATTAGAGCGAGCAATTCGAAGAGCTACACGTGAAGAAGAAGATAATACCGAGGTAACCATGGCTAGAGAATTTCATTAAAAGTTTTAGTGAGGAGGAAACGAAAGGAACTAACCAAAGACCCTTATGGATTTCATGAATTTGGGATTTAATGTGACCAATTACGGTGTTGTTCAACCACTTGTTCAAGCACCTTCATTCGAAATATAGCCAGCCTTACTAAACATGTTGCAAAAAAAATGCAATTTTACGAATTAACCAACGAGGATCCTAATGTGCACATAGTAAATTTTTTAGAAATATGTAATACCTTTCGTCATCATGGAATGTCGGAAGATGTCATTAGGATGAGGCTTTTCCCCCTCATTCGAAGGGATAGAGCAAAGGTATGGTATTTGTAACATCCCGACCCTGATGGGAAGGGTATATGGGTCAATTGGTACAGGCTAGTTTGTTGCATTGCATAGTCCAGTATGAACCTGCATTTGGCCTCTAATTGTAGAGGATCAAGTCATTTGGCACATGCATATGTAGGTACATGCATTCATGGCTTTTTCCCGGCATTTGATTGTGTAAATTATTTGAATTGTGAATCTGTGAGATAATTAGATTGGATTATGATATATTGGGAATTATGGAAAATTGGGTGTGAATAGTGGAATTGGAACTGTACTAGAGTGATCGCAAAGTGACAGTGAACTTTAGGAAAATTTTTTGGAATAATTAGGAGAAAATGTCCGGACCGAAAATTCTCCGAGTGGCGGACCGATTGACTGAATAGGACCGAAAGAATTGTCTGATGGCGATGGAAAAATTGGAAATATGATTTTAGGATTTTATGAGTCGAGCCATTGAAATTCGGAGGCAAATTGGACTGGAAATAAATTGAAAAAGAGAAATACATTTAGAGGAAAGAGACCGGAGGCTGATTGTTTAACCTTTAAAAGGTTTAGGGTTTGAATTTGGCAGAAAAGGAAATCCTCTTCTCTTCTCCTTGGGCATGTGATTTTTCTTCCCCCTTCGACCGATTCTCCTCCATCGGCCGATCCTCCGTTCTTCCTCCTTGTGCGATCCTTGCATGGCCACTTGTTTACTTGCTTTTCCTTGTGCTAAGCTAGCCCTAAACCCTTCAGACATGATGATTTGTGAAAGGGGAAGAGATGGTCGTAACCGTTAGGGCTCGAAGAAGAGTTAGGAGATTTGGAGATTTGAAGCTTGATTTGGTAAGTATATGATTTAATGTCGTTATTTATTGTGTTTAATGCATTTATTGGGATTAAATATGAAAGATTGTGAGTGTTTAGATGAGTTTTGACTGGCATTAGAGAGAGAAAAGAGGGCGAAGCTCATAGGAGAAGACGACTGGAAGGCCGCATGTCGCGGCATGCCTGCGCCTTGTGTTCTCGCCGCGGCGAGGCTTCATTTACTCGCCGCGGCGAGCTTATTGAAGCACGTCGCGGCGAGCCTCCCCAGCCTTCCACGCCGCGGCGAGCTATCTTTGTCGCCGCGGCGAGTGCCCCTTGTCGTCGCGACGAACGTCCTCACGTCGGGGCGAGGCTATTTATCTGAAATGAGTTAATTTGGTCTTTGAGGTATATCTAATTGTGTAGACCTCCCATTGAGGTGATATTTGATTCATTATGAACTAGAGAACGAGGTCTATAATTGAGGAAAAGAATGAGAATCTAAATTTAGGTTTTTGAGATCGCAATTAGTGAAAGAAAGTTAAGAATATGATTGAATTGCAACCTAAGGATTGTTCATGATAATTGGGGTTATAGAAACTGAGCATAATTGGTGAATTTGATCTAGAGAATAGTGATATTGATTTTGAGGTAATACCCTAGCGAGTGTGACATGATAAATTGACTGAATATGAGAATTGAAATTGGGGAGTTCCATATTATGTTATTAAATTGGAGTTGAGCCTTTATTGAGCAATTGAACGAAAAGTTAGTATTTGACAAAAGAAAGTGGAAAATAGGAAATGGTACCGGGAAAATCATGAATAGGCATAGTACATCTTTTATTCAAGGCATGTGCATCATCAATTATGTTTG
>JANTNU010000003.1:17339852-17361605 GCA_024752395.1 Erythroxylum havanense
ATTTTAATAAACTAAGTAGATATGGTGGCATGTTAGGCAAGTGACACATGTCACTTGCCACATGTCACCCTCTCATTTGCTCACCTACCTTCTTCCAATTTTTTCCCAAAATTATAATGGCTTAAAACTAATAATTCCTAAAATAATGTATCTCACTTCCAGTGTTATTGGACGGTACTTTTTACTACCGATAACCAGTCAGTCTATCACTTGACATTTTTCTAGTCCGAAAAAGTACCCCGAAATTTTTCAGAAAATTTTCTAAAATTCTTCCAAAATTCAAAACACACAAAGACCCACTCCAATTAAATTTTCAAGCACAAAAATCATATTTTTCATAATAAGCACATTAGAGATACATATACCGGAAAATGCCATAAATGCATGTACAATCATTGCATGTGCAAAATTTACTATTCATGTGTATATATGAATGTATGAACATAGCAAAACAATTTTAAACACTCCTAATCCGTTCTAAATTACTATTTTACCCTTCTTATCGATGATGAGATATTAAATATTTCGTCATGTTCACGTACAAGGAGCACTCTAATAATTCATTTATACACCAAAATCACTGAACCTTGCTTGTTCGGAATCAACACAATCAAACCACATCATTGTCATTATTCAAAACATATTCTAAAGCAAACAGTTAATTGAGTGAGACCATTTAGGTTACTCACAAGTTGTTTCTGAAGCTAGTGCCTGGAACATCCGACAACGTCTGGAGGTTGACATTTCAGTTGCCCCTCTATAATGAATAATATACACAATATCACAACTTATACAATTATAAGTATTTAATAATGCACATGTATGGAATGAATTATGTATAATGCATGTTCATGATAAATCCTGGGTATTTAGCTAACAATTTCTTCATCCGATTTGTAGCCCCATGCCTCCAGTTTATCTCAAAATAAAAATCATCTCATTTGGATCAGTAGGGCTCCAGAAATCATTAAAATACCGAAGTATGTTCAGTAGAATAACAACAGTTCATATTGCTTAAGAGCACACTCACTGCACCCATCCCACTCTTTATACTCAATCTTTGTCCATTAATTTC
Source organism: Erythroxylum havanense (assembly GCA_024752395.1). Lineage (NCBI taxonomy): Eukaryota > Viridiplantae > Streptophyta > Magnoliopsida > Malpighiales > Erythroxylaceae > Erythroxylum > Erythroxylum havanense. The sequence continues at coordinate 17,340,928 of JANTNU010000003.1, forward strand.
ATATGGCTATAATTCTAGGTGAAAATGTAGATCAATGTCGTACGAATCCAATGGTTCAAGAATCAAGGCATTCGGAGGTCTAGAGAAGAAGTTATGGCCAAAAGAATCTAACATGTTCATATCTTTACTAGTATTGTACATGTCTTGGCACAATTGCTATAACTCTCACTACAGACGTCGGATTGACTTCATATTTAGACTATTGGAAATAGGACTTCCAAATCTACAACTTTCATGAAGACCTCAAAGGTTAATTCTATCGTCTGACTTCTGTATCGTCTCACTTTTTGCATCATCTCACTTTCCTTTTGTCTTAGTTCTATCGTTCATTTTTATTGTCTCACTTTCTTCCGTCTCATTTTCTTCCGTCTCATTTCTATCGTCTCATTTTCTTCCGTCTCATATTTTTTTGTGTCATTTCTATCGTCTCATTTTCTTCCATCTCATTTTCTTCCATCTCATTTTCTATCGTCTCATTTTCTTCCGTCTCATTTCATCCGTCTCATTTCTATCGTCTCATTTTCTTCCATCTCATTTCTTCCGTCTCATTTTCTTCCGTCTCATTTCTTCCATCTCATTTCTATCGTCTCATTTTCTTCCGTCTCATTTTCTTTCGTCTCATTTCTTCCGCAAAACGTCTCCACTTATAAGGACACAACTTTTGACTCCGATGTCCAAAATTTTCATACTATATATTGTTAGAAAGATAAAAGAAAGATCTATAACTTTCTAGAGGCATCTTGGCTAAAATCTCTTTATGTAAATCCCAAATTTGTCCTTAAAATCTGAAGACGAATTTTTCATACACACACCAATGTACTAGACCAACTTCATAACTTCATAAAATTTTGAGACTTTTAGAGATAGAACTGAAATTCGATGTCTTCATACAAAATGTAACCATATGTCTCTAGTTTAATTTAAATGAAGAATCATCTCGTTCAGACAACTAGAGAAAACATTATAGTTAAAAGACTGAAGTGTATTTAGTGAACATTTTTCAGATTTTCAAACTTTCAATATTTTACATCACCAAAACGCCAAATTTTTTTTCAAAAACAAATTTAACACTATAACTGAATTTATTTCTTCCCAACTACCCAGTATTTATGAACAAACACAAAAATGTCATTTTCCATGCAGATGATAGTAATTTAGCAACTTTATTTCACAAATCTCCAACTCTAAAGGATTTCTTCACCACTTACCTGCTAAAGCCTCCAAAATCTTTAAGCCCTAAACTCCACACGTTTTACGCACTTCACCGAGCACAATGACCAGCTTCTGGTTTTTCTCAGGGTAGAGGACACAAATGGTAAAGTAGGTTTGGTGAAAGAAAGGAAAAATACAGAAGTCTCTCAGAAAGTATTTGATGGAAAATTCTGGGTTTCAAAAGGAAGTTTGAAAAAAATGATAATAAAAAAAGGACTTAAACAAGACTTAACCTATCAACTTTCAAAGAATAGTAACCTACTTCCAGAAAGAGTACAAAAACCTAAGTGACAGTTGTCACTTACCCAATACCCAAGTTCTAATGTAGTTTCTTTTGAAACTAACTTCCTTGACTGTTATCTTTACAATCCAACTATCTCCAAAGCTTCTTGTAATTTCTTGTTCCCTATTATGTATATCTTTCTCAATATTCCATAAATTTCAAAGGTAACTCCTAAATTCACCAACATATACAAATACGATATTTCCACTAATCATTAATATTTCCAATGTAAAAGCATCCATAACTCTAAAAATTCATAGATCAATCTAATTATATCTAGAATTATTCACGAATACATGTACAATTATTTTCATGTGCAAATACATTCACTATTTATGTATAAGTGCATGACATTTTTATGCATGAACATGGAAATTCATCGCTAACTCTCATTAATCACTCACATTTACTATTCTAACCCTCCCACAAGTAATGAGATGTTACATAACATTTTTGTGAAAAAATTTAAAGTGAAAAATATATAAAGGTAATAAATAACAACGAAACTCTAATATTCAAAAGAGTATTATACAAATTAATAAAATAAAATTGAGTAATTAAAAATAAAATTTATTAAAATGCAAGTGGAGGTAATTAGAACAAATTAATAGTGAAACACCTTACAAGCACCGGAAAGAGTTCAAGTAGGCTGACTCAGAATTTCATTATCTAGAAGCAATTAAAGAGTCTCCTTCAATCTTTAAAAGGACTTAAAAAGTCTCTTTTGGCCATTTGTTTATCGAGTTAAGTGTTGTTGTAAGACATTAAGCTTTTAATATTGGTTTGGGAAATTTAACATTGATTTTAAAGAAATTACATTGAAAAGCAAGTGATAAGAGGGTTATCTAATATTAGTCTACTGGCTACTATTTCATATAGTAATAACACACTTATCAGACTTAGCAAGTCTTATGTTACGAGTTTTGTCTGATTAACAGATCCCTTTTCCTCTCTTGTCGTTATTAAAATCCTAATCACATTCTCGTATATCTAAAAAGACAAGACATTGAGAGAAACACGTTACACAGACACGCTCACTCGTTTTCGCTGTAAGAAAAACAAATGAAAACAATATGACCTTACTCATTTCTAGAAAGAGAAAGTGAGTAGATTTTAAAATCATCTCTCTCTCTCTCAATAAGCATACTATTTCACTCGTACTTGTAGAAATATTCTTTAAATATCTCACACAAATTGAAGAACTCCTATTCCTATATCTACACAGTGATATACACATTCCATATTTGTGCTTGTAGCTGCTTTGGTTCTTGAGGAGTTGCTGGCATTTTGATGTGAGAGAGAGAGTCAGATCGGCTTATGGCGGAGTTTCCGGGCGATGGAGCGGTGACGGGGGAGTTAAATGGTGGTGCCACGGTGGTGCCGCCTCTGACTGTGTCTGGATCCTTCAAGGAAGGGCCGAAGAGCTCGTCGAGGAGACGGACGTCGGTGAGGCCAAGCTTCGACGCGGACAATGAGTTCATAACTTTATTGCACGGGTCGGATCCCGTAAAAGTGGAACTCAATCGACTGGAGAATGAAGTGAGAGGTGTGAATGTGATTCGATCTAGTAGTGTTAAGTTTGGTATTGAGGTGGATTTGTTGGTAATGTGTATTAGATTAGGAATTTGAAAAGGATTAATGGTTGCAGATAAGGACAGAGAGTTAGGGGAAGCGCATGCAGAGATCAAGGCCTTGAAGTTGTCGGAGAGGCTCAGAGAGAAGGCTGTTGAAGAGGTCCTGATTTACTCTATTTTCTTTAATTATGGGGTGCTCCTTTTTTTTTAGTTTGATGTGTGGTAATCAATGAAGTGATAGCTTTTATTTTGGTAATTAATACTGAGTTTTATATTATGCCAAATCTAAAAATGAAGATAATTCTTTTTGTTTTAAATTTGTTGCTAATTATACAAATAGTAAGTTATTGATTTCCCAAGTTGAGTGAAAGAAATAGAAGAGCATTTCTGTTGTCTTTTAATTTGATGGAGGTACTAGTCTTATAATAGTCGATCAACTTTTTTTTTTTTTCCTTCCTCAATTTCATTTAGGGGAGTTCTTTTTGGCCTTTGTTTTCTTAATCTAAAAATTCAAATGATTCTCAACTTGTGGCATATACCTTATGTTGATCTCAATGCATTTATTGGAAGGGGAAGAGATGAGTTTGTTGATATTTAATTTTAATCTGTTTCGTTTTTCTCCTAACTAATTACTGTATTGCATTCTAGTGTACTCAGTGGTTTATCATGCAATTAGCAGCTCTAGTAAAGCTATGTTCATCTGATATTTTAACGGACTCAATGTTTATTTCTTTGGTCACTGTGTAGTATTTTGTATGGTTTTGCCGAATTGGGATTCAGATGTAACCTGGATACACGGTACTCTGGTTGAAACATATTGTTATACTTGAAAGTTAGAATTTTTCTATGTTCTGATGATATTTTAATGGACCCAATGTTTATTTCTTTGGTCACTGTGTAGTATTTTGTATGGTTTTGCCAAATTGGGTTCAGATGTAACCTGGATACACGGTACTCTGGTTGAAACATATTTTTATACTTGAAAGTTAGAAATTTTCTATTGTTATGCAATTCACTTATGGTGCATGGTGCATTGTACCTGTCGAATTTTTGAATACATGTATGTGAACAGGAATTCTTTCTTTGATGCCTTTTTGCTTCACATACTTGTATTAAGTTAGTTATTGTTATTTTGTGGTGCATTGGTCTGATTTTTATTGCTTCCTGTTAAAACAGCTGACTGAGGAATTATCAAAGGTGGAGGGGAAACTTAAATTGACAGAGTCTCTTCTGGAGAGCAAAGTATTCCTTGGAACCTCTTTCTTTTTGTATTAATTTTGTCAATTGTTGGTTTGAAGTTGTGTTGTTTACATACAGTTGCATTGCAGAATCTAGAAATCAAGAAAATCAATGATGAGAAGAAGGCATCTATGGCAGCTCAATTTGCAGCTGAAGCTACCCTTCGAAGAGTTCATGCTGCTCAGAAGGATGATGATATGCCTCCAATAGAAGCAATCCTTGCACCCCTTGAAGCTGAGCTTAAACTTGCTCGACAAGAGGTATTTTCTTTACATTGAGCTTCTTAATTGGTTCTCCATAATTTATATTTTTCTAGTACATATTTTTCCTCCTTACTTTCAGATTGCAAAGCTTCAAGATGACAACAAAGCACTAGATCGTCTAACTAAATCAAAAGAAGCAGCATTACTTGAAACTGAAAGGACTGTTCAGTCTGCTTTGGCGAAGGCTGCTATGGTTGATGATCTTCAAAACAAGAACCAAGAGCTAATGAAACAAATTGAAATTTGCCAAGTATAAGAAGTTCTTCTGATAACCCACTGTTTCAATTTCAGCAGTTGAACATTCTGGTGTGGTCAAGTTGAAAGACTTATTTCTTTGCTTTTGTTTGTGCCAGGAAGAAAATAAAATTTTGGACAAAATGCACAGACAAAAGGTTGCAGAGGTTGAAAAACTTACCCAGACGGTAAGGGAACTTGAGGAGGCTGTCCTTGCTGGAGGTGCAGCTGCGAATGCTGTGAGGGATTACCAGAGGAAAGTTCAGGAGATGAATGTAATGTGTAATTCATTAAAACCTTTTTATCTATTCTTGGTTCAATTTATTGGCTATGCCTACTGACCATACTTGAATATATTATTATATTTGGTAGGATGAACGGAAAACTCTTGACCGTGAGTTGGCTCGTGCAAAGGTGACAGCAAACAGGGTAGCCACAGTAGTAGCAAATGAATGGAAAGATGCGAATGACAAAGTGATGCCTGTAAAACAATGGCTTGAAGAGCGGAGGTTCTTGCAGGTTGATCTTGATGTTTAACTTTCTATGAGCATTTTCTGGAAGTTCCTTCCACTTGTTGAAGATTCCACCACTTACATTATGTCATTACAGGGAGAAATGCAGCAACTCCGTGACAAGCTTGCTATTGTTGAGCGAACTGCAAAATCTGAAGCACAGTTGAAAGTACGAATATTTTTTTTTAGCTGTGGCTCTAATGTTCTCTGTTGTCTACTTACCCTAGCATAAACACATACTTTTCTAATTTTCAGGAGAGATATCAGTTGCGACTCAGAGTGGTAGAGGACAGTTTGAGGGGTCCTTCAAGTACCAATCGTGGTGTAGTAGAGGTGAGAAGCTTATGTAATGGACCTTCCCGTCGTCAGTCCCTTGGTGGTGCTGATAACATCTCAAAGTTGACATCCAATGGATTTCTGTCCAAAAAAACACCAACATCGCAGTTGAGATCTCAGTCATTTGGTTCTAGTACTGTGCTCAAGCATGCTAAGGGAACATCAAAATCATTTGACGGAGGCACAAGATCATTGGATAGGAGTAGTAAGGCACTTCTAAATGGAGCTAGCCCCCATAGATCTTTCAACCAACCTTATGATGTGATTAAGACCACTGAGACACCTAATACAGTGAAAGAAAATATAGAGGGCAAGCCCAGTGATTTCCAACTAGCAGATACAGAGGATAGTGTTCCTGGCATACTTTATGATTTACTGCAAAAGGAGGTCATTTCTTTGAGGAAAGCTGGTCATGAAAAAGACCAAAGCCTCAAAGATAAGGATGATGCAATTGAGGTTGATATTATTGATTTGTTTTCCTTTCACTTTGTACTTAAAAGTATCTGGAAGGATTTCTTTAATCTGTGATTTCTCAGATGTTGGCAAAGAAAGTAGAAACATTAACCAAGGCAATGGAAGTTGAGGCAAAGAAGATGAGAAGAGAAGTAGCTGCTATGGAGAAGGAGGTTGCTTCCATGCGGGTGGAGAAAGAACATGAGAATGGGGCAAAACGATTTGGTAGTTCCAAAGGGCCTGGAGGTGCTACTCATCTACTTCCTGGAAGGTACTTTCTGTATGAAACCTTTCTTTTTTAATTTCATTTTTGTATGTAGTCTTTCTTCTTTTTCCTTGAATTCTTGCAATGAGCTTTTCTTGTTGCATCATTACATCATTACATGAATACCATTTGATGGGCGCATCTCTTGTAAGTGAAATGGTTAGAGGCCACATATTATCTTGAACTATTTTTTAATTGTAATTCTTTTTTTTTTTTCAATTCAAAGATATATTCTCCTATACATATTAAGGTCTTCAGCATATTTCTTAAAATCTTTGAAACTTTTATGTGACTAGCTGCTTTCGAATGTAATAAATGAACTGTTAAGACATGGATTTAGCTAGATCCTGTATATTACTTGTTTCAAAAAATTTTGGTAGATTCTTTGGTTTTGGTTTCGTACCATGGCCCAGGTCTGGCTTTGATCTTGGTGGATGTGATGAGCTAGGCAGCCAAGGGATATGGTTTAAATTTGGAAAAGCAAGATATTCCACTTTCTTATAGCCTTCCATGTGCTCCACCTTTTTCTTAACCCTATTGCAATATTATTTATTCCCACAGACTGGAGTCAAGCATTTCATTGACATGATGAACTTCAATATGTTTTCAAAAATCTTTGTTCCTTCATTTGGAAATTGTAACTAGCAGAAAAAAAATATAAGGATGATCACGTTGATAAATGGATGTGCACAGAACTTGGAGCACTTGGGCTTTGTTTTGTCTACCTTTGAGCTGGGTGGCTTGGAGCAGTAATATGTGATGCCCTGACATCAAATTCCATAGTTTTATATAAGAATCTTAAGTTTGAAAAGAACTGATCAACCTTATATCATCACCTTGATCTGGACATCGACTGTTGTGAATGATATTAGCAGGGGCCTGATATTGTTGATCCACATTATGAAAGGCAGGTCTTGAGAAAATTGTTGGAAGTGTTTTTTTCTGTGCATATCCTAAATTTCTAAAGTATTATGTTTCAAATTTAGCAGTTTATATATATGGTTACCTTCATGAGCTGATGAGACAATCTCTGATAGCCGGTAAAGCTCACTTGTATTAGTGTTTTCTTGAATAATAGGATAAGATTGATACAACCTACAACATACTTGTTCCTTAGTTATGCGTAAACACTTAGCTGCACACAGTCACCTAAGTAATTTTCCTTTTACTTTAGATCTTTTTGTTTTCTTTTTTCTTTTGTTATTAGTAATAGGCAAAAAAAGCTGATGTTCTCTTTCTGCAGAAATCTATCACGTGGTAGATTAACACGGAGCACCCAATGACAATAATTCTACTCGCAGAATCAGTGACCAGTAGTTCTCCCAAGCCTTGCTCTTTTTGCTACCTTTTTTTTTTTTTGGAACTCCCCATCATCTATGTTGATCACAAAATTGTAACTCACATGCCACTGCCCGTTTTCACTGAAATTGGTGAGGAAAGGAAAATCAGGAAGAGACGAGGGGTGGAGATAGAAATTCGTATGCTTCTGACATAGATGTTATTCCTCATCATAGAGATCATAAAAAGAGATGGAAGGAAGATATTGATTTTGGCTAACAGATGAAGTTGTGTGGTTGTATAGGCAAAGTTATATCTCGTTTTAGTATTCCCAACATTTTGCTGTTCGTTCTTGTATTCTGCACCTAGTGTGATTGCTTATGCTTCAGGTTTGTTAAATTAATATACTTGTAATCAGATAAAGCTAAAGATATTGTGTTTGTGCTATTCATCGATAGTTGATTCTATGGCTATAAACATTGCCTCATTGATAAAGATCCTATTTGGCTTTCACAAGGAGAAATTTTGAAGTATTGGCTAGGGAAGCTAGAAACATGCCAGACAAAGTAAGCTTTGCGTTGAGTAGAAATTGGCAAACAGTCCCATTTAGGTTAATTCTTATAGACCTTCATAACATGTAAATGAAGAAGCCAAATATAGCATGACCGTATCTGAATTTCTTTTTCGATATCTGAACAGTTATGTTAAGGGGATCAAATTGCGAAATGCACAATAATTTTGTTTTATTCAAATGACCTACTTAACAAGTTCATGAAAACAGGGACTATAGAAGTAATTGTCAGTCTCAATACTAGTTTATTTATGATTAGATCTATTGTAAGAGGATATAAATACAAAAGTAAATTGACACTTAATTTTGTCTACTTTATTATATTTGTTTTTGATTACGTAATTTGCATTTGAGTTGATTTTTGGTATGTCTAGGTAAATAAATGCATTTTAGTTGAGCTTTTTAGCAATTTTGCTTATTATTGGTGAGCTTAGGATAATGGTGAGTGAGTTCCCAATTTAAAAAGTTTTATTTATTATAATATATTACTTACAATCTAAGATAAGTGCACCTATAAGCTTGGATTAATGCAATAATAAATAAAATATAAATCCCACAAGCAAGCACTCAAAAAATGATCAAACTTTTCTAATATTACCTAGCTAATTAATTATAGAGAGTGATTGTTGATAGGGATTAAAATTTTTAAAAAACTTAATTGAAAAGAAACAGGTATAAATAAATCAAAGCAATACATCAAGATAATAAAAACATAATTTGAAAAGTATCTAGACGAGTGCTCCTCTAATATTTTTCATTTTTTTATTCATTATTCACTTTATTAAAAGGGTTTTATGGTTTAGATCGACTAAAATTTTTTACTTGTGAAATTGATCTCTTTTAAGTTGCAATAATCTATGCTCAAGTTGTGTAACTAATATCTCTATTAGGTTACTATGAACATATTAAGCTTTACCATATTTAGTGAATGGTTTAAACCTATCACTAGAGGACTTATATAATCTTATTAGTGGTAATTTGTTCAACTCTTAATTTTTAAGTCATGGTCCACTTTCATGCAGGTCCTCTCGAATCATCTATATGAAAATTATAACCTAATCTAATCTGATTGCTAATTTTAATTAAATTAGCATTAAGAACACTTAAAATATATTTTTCAAAAATAAAATATCACATAAATGAAATTAAATCAATCCAAAAATATACCATTTTTCGTCTCGAATTGCCCTCTTGAATGAACAATAAATTTCCTATAACAGTAACTTTTTTGGTAAGTTCAGAATAGGTTTTCATAACTTTTCTCTTCGGGTAGTTTAATGGAGGGCTTTAAAGGAGGTTCCTCTCCAAAGGAGAGCAGTTGAATCAATTCCATACCATTAAAGAATTAATGGATGCAAATATAGTGAGAAATCAGAGAAAAAATATTACAAATGATGTTATTGGTACAAAGAAATCATATAATAATACGGTATCTACAACCCCACATCAAGAGAAGCGAAGACACTTCCTAGCATCTCTTGTTAATGGCATTGTTTCTCTACCTTTAGAAGTTCTGTCGGAAAGTGCAAAGCACTAGAATAGTAATTTAGTAGGCTTCTTTTTTAAACAAAAGTCTTATATATCCTATCATATATAACTAGCTCAAAGTAGATGGGGTGTTAAAGGATTGGATCGAATTCTCCTCACTGAAGAGGACTCCTTGGATCAAATTCTCCTCACTGAAGAGGACTCCTTTCTTTTTAAGTTTACAGGTGGAGACAACATAAGCAAGATTCTAGAGTAAAGGACATGGAATGTGGGAGGACAACCAATGTTCATCCAGAAATGGACTACAAATATGGGCATTTATAGATCATCTATTGAAAAAAAAATCCCTTGTAGATTAATTTTCATAATATGCCTCTTAAACATTGGACTGTAGATGGACTGAGTTACCTTACTCTATATGGAAACCTATAGCATTTGATTCAGGTGTAACTAGGCTAGAGAAAGTCTCTTATGCGAGAATTTATGTGGAAATCAATCCTAAAAATGGAATGCCTGAAATTTTATCAGTTATGAAACTGAATTCTATTAATGAATTAGTGAAAGCTAAAATTCAATTGTTCTACAATTAGAAGCCACAAATGGGGAAGTAAATATGGAAGCATACTAATAAGCTTTTCAAATCAAGTTTACTTGGAAGTAATAGGATTGGTTGAAGATTCTAGCCCTCAGTCCAATGAAGTGAGTTCTATAGAATTGTTTTCTAAAAGATAACTAGAACTGATAGAAAAAGGAGTTCTTCAAGCATAGGACAAGACTATTGATAATGATGATAATCAGAAGGGTTATGAAGAGATTAAAAATCTAGAAACAAATTTCACTGATGGAGACCTTGAGGAAGAAGTAACTCATTTAGAGAACTCTTGATTGAATCTGGAGGCTAATTGAGTTTACTCCAAGCTCTAGCAGGAGATGTGGAAGAAAAAGGAGAAAACCAAAGGGTTAGGTAACTAATCCTCTCTACTTATATATGACTTTTTTGGAACTTTAGAATTTTAAATGAACCTCTTAAGAGACAGACTGTTAGAGACATTTTATTGGAAAAAAGGCTATTATCCTAGGATTACTGGAAATGAGTGTTAAGGCTCACAAATTACAAAATGTCATGAAGTTTTTTTGGGAAGAGACTAGAGTTATGGATACAACCACTCTCACCACTTCAATGGAAGAATTGTTTATGCTTTTAATAGAGATAAGGAGCAAGTTTTTGTTACCAAAATTTTAGATCAACTTGTTCACCTTTGTTTCTTCTGAACTGATTCCAATTCTAGGCTTGTACTCTTAATAATCTATACTTCTAACTTTAAGATTCAGAAGGTTAAGTGTTTGGAAGATCTCTCCTCTATTTATAACTCTATGAACTATCCTTGGCTATTAACAGTAGATGTAAACTATGTTCTTTACCCATTTAAAGCTTTTGGTGATAGAGTTATTAAAAATAACCTTGGTAAAGAGTTAAAGAGTGTTCTTAATAGGTTAGAGATGACAAAATTGAGATCAGTGGGCAGATTTTTCACTTAGAGTAACAAACAGAAGCTGCCTCATCAAAAAGAATCTAGACAAAACTCTAATAAATCAACACTGGATGAATTGTTTCTCTTACTCAACATTTGGGCCACCACTTTGTTCAATCATTCTTATATGGAAATCAATGTTGCATCAATTTTATTCCCATCAAAGCACTTTTTAGATTTTTCAATTTTCTAACTAACAAAGATGGTTTAATGGATTTGGTTGAGGAGGTTTGGAATCACGATCGTGCACCCAACCTTGTATCACCAAAATAATGTATCTTGTGAAATTTTCACAACCTTGCAATTGGGTGCATGGTTGTGCATCTTTCACTGCATGGTGAATTCTTCATTTCTTGTGAATTCTTCATTTCTTGTATTTTCTTTCCCCATCTTCACTCTAATCTATTTCCTTCTTATTCCACAAAGACAAATGAGTTTGAAATCAAGATAAGCATCTCAAGGAATGTGCTTTTAAATCATTTTAGCTCTTGAACTTCCAAATTGTACCTAATACCAAATATAAACTAAAATGAGCATCTTAAGTATTTCACAACAATAATCATTAAGTGTTAAGGATTGAATGTATAAACAATTAAGCATGCATCAATCTTTCTTTCTTGATGCCTCATGTTTGATTCTTAAATAAAATTGGGATCATATCTTTCAAAGCAGCAGTTACCTCCTCGCCTTCTTGAAATGCATCTTCATTAATGAAATCTACTCTCATCTCTTCTACACTCTAAGATGTAAAGGAGCTTAGATAGTATGAGGTATTATGCTCATCATATTCGGTGAAGAAAATCTCTTCTTGAATTCACGTTAGCTCGTTACATGCTTGGAAAAGTATTCTATTAGTTTATCAGTAATACTTTTGTATTACTACTTTTGTTATATATATTTAGTTAGACCATAGTCATTCCATCCATATGGGTAAGGTTTGCTCTACTCTAAATTATACATATTCTCATATGATGTACCTAAAGGTTGGTTATGCATGGTTGGTTGCTCCCACATGTAGGTTAGTGCCCAACATTCATGATTGTAATAATTACTCTCACAAATATCATAAAATGGCATAGACATCAGTTGAGTTCCCAAAAACATGTAAGGAACTAGCTCTTTCCAATATGGTGATGTTACACATTGTAAAGACTCATCATTGATATCATAAGAGTATTGACCACTTCATCCATTTGTTGTGAGTTGTGGCTATGATGTTAAATCTCAATATCCTAACAATAAGTCACAAACTCAAAGACAAAGTAGAGAAGTTCAAAAGATAATTAAATGAATAAGCCAAGAATACAAGAAGATATAATAAAAATAAAATAAAATAAATACAAAAATAATGGTTATATTAATAGAATCTAGGTTTTCCTAATATTACTGTCCCTGGGAACGGTGCCAAATACATGATTGATTTTTTTTCTTTATATCAATATTAAGTTAACTACAAGTACACTACGTAGCTATATTTAGCATAAGTAAGTACAGGTTAATCCCATGAAGATGGTAGGTATTATTAATTATCTTTCTCGTATTATCTAGCCTACGAATTATATGTTTGATTTACATACCAACATCGTATTATCTAGCCTACGAATTATATGTTTGATTTACATACCAACATATTCAAACTTTGTAATGCACTAGCTACATTTCAGTGGTGTATGATGACAATTTTTGCAGATATAATTGAGGATTTTCTAGAAGTATATATGGATGATTTTTAATATTTGGAGATTTATTCAGGCAATGTTTGACAAATTTTGACAAAATCGCATTTAGTCTTAAACTGGGAGAAATGCCACTTCAAGGTTGAGGAAGGAGATGTGTTGGGATATAAGATATCTTGTAAGGATATTGAATTGATAAAAGCGAAGACTAAAGTTATCAATAAGCTTCCACTATCACGCAATGTTCGAGGAGTCAGAGCATGTGGGTTGATGTATTTGCAGATCATATAGCATGAAGGTATCTTTTGTCAAGAACGATGTGAAACCTAGTTGATCCGATGTATCCTACTCCTACAAGAATTTGATATTGAGATCAAGGGTCAAAAGGAGCCAAATATATTGTAGCTGATCACCTACCAAGGTTAGAAGGAGCAAAGTAACATCCACAGGTAGAAATCAATGAACAATTCCCTAATGAGATGTTATTCTCGGTAAATGATTCAAGTATTCGATAGTTTGCAGATGTCACGAACTACATCATAGGTCATATCCTTCAACCTCATTTTTCTTACCAACAAAGAAGAGATTTTTGGATGATTGTGCACAATATGTATGAGAGGAACCAATTTTGTACAAAAATTATGCTGATGGATTAATTAGGCGATTTATTCCAGATAATGAATTTCATGTTGTTTTTATTCATTGTCATAGTTATTTGCATGCAAGACATTATGGGGTCATTAAGACAACCATAAGAGTGTTAGAGTACAGATGGTTTTGGCCATCATTGTTCAAGGATGCACAGGAATTTGTGAAAAGATTTGACAAATGCCAGAGAATCAGGAACATTTTGAAAGGAGATGAGAAGCCATTGTCAACAATCTTGGAAGTTGAAATCTTTGATGTTTGGGGCTAGACTTCATGGTTTTTTTTTGTACTCATTAGAAAATACTTATATCCTGGTAGGTGTTGACTATGTATAAAATGGGCCAAGGTTATGGCAATTCCAACAAATGATGGCCAAGCAGTTCAAAGATTTATCAACCGAATATTTAATAAGTTTAGAGTGCCAAGGGTCATAATCAGTGACAGAGCCACACATTTCTCTAACAAACCATTTGAAGCTCTGTTGAAAAAATATGGGGAGCAACAATGAGTTGCAATGCCTTACCACCCATAAATAAGTGGGCAAGTAGAAGTGGTGAATAGAGAGCTAAAAAAATCTTAGAGAAGATTGTCAACAGTTCAAGAAAATATTAGGCAACCAAGCTGGATGATGCATTTTGGGCCTACTGGACAACCTTCAAGATAACCATTGGCACCATAACTTACTGATTAGTTTATAGCAAGGCTTTTCATTTAGTAGTGGAGTTAGAGCATAGGGTGTACTGCACGATCAAAGCAAGAGAAAATTACTATAGTTGAATGAATTAGAGGAGCTGAGATTGCACGCCTATGAGAATGTCAAACTATATAAGGAAAGGAACCAAGAAATGACATGATGCTCATTTGAAAAAGAAGGAATTCGAGGTCGAAGATATGCTTTTATTGTTCAACTCTCGCCTTTGATTATTTCCTGGTAAGCTAAAATCAAGATAGAGTGGCCCATTTCAAGTCACTAAAGTTTTCTAACATGGTGTATTGGAGTTGACCAATGACAAAGGAGAGACATTCAAGATCAATGGCCATTGGTGCAAGCCTTACTTCAGAGGACATTTGCCCCAAGATCAAGAAATGTTTTCCCTCTCTCCCCTTAAGTAATCCGACCATGATGAAGAAGTCCCACTAGTAACTTTAAACCTAGCACATATACATTTACTTTCCTTATGTTTGTGTGTTTTGATTAATTAACATTTTCTTAGTTTTTTTTTGCTTGCTGCAGAAAAGAGTGATTAAAGCATGGTTGGCGAAGATGGAACACCGATAACATTATTAGACCAAGAAACTCCTCAAATTTTTTGAACTTTAAGGAGTACACGTGCTCCCACCAACACCTTCGCCACCACAATCTCCATAAATATTCTCTTGCCTATTCTTTTTATTTATTTTATTTGTGTTTACTATTTGTATTATTTGTTTAGTTGTCCCATTGCATGTCAGTTCTAAAAGAGGATGAAGTACCTTGAAAAAATTAATTTTTCCGATTGAACCTTCTCTTTTTCCAGAGATTGAATTTTTCCGAAGATTGTATGTTGATACATGGGGGGAGTTATTATCTATCATTGGCCTCTATGGTAAAATCAGCCAGAGTCAGCCAGGAGGCCGAGAGGTGATAGTTTACACTATGGCGGATGTTAGAGCAGGCATATGCCAAACATGAATACCTCCTGAAGCTACAGGCAAAATACCTGGTAGAGAGACCCAATCTTAAGAAGGGCCAACCTGATCCCCTTTTCTAGGGATCCCAGATGAGGGAACCCTAGGAGAGCCGCCGACTCCAACTAAGTAATTAATAATAAATTGGATTTTTTGGATTGTTTCATCAATGGTATTGGATAGAATCCTTTTATTCTATTTAATCATATTATTATATTGATTATATATAATTTCTATATTATATAGAATTTATATAATATATAGAGTTTAATATATATAATTTATATTTAACGAACTCTTTCTAAAAGGCGTGAATGCAAATCTATCTAGTTCTATTTGATATTTCTCCATTTTCAAGTTAGATTAGATTGAAGCATAGATCGGAACTTAGGTTCTTAATGTTAGTTAAGTACCCGGCTCTCCAATGGATTGACCCGCAATAATACCTACAGCTTCTCCCAATTCCACCAAATTGCCATGAGTAGGATTCCGACCATAACATAATTAATAGATCCAAGATGTACTAGATTGGGTTGTTCGGCCATAAGTACCTCCATATTCCGCTGGGTAGGGTTTAACAATGGATTTAAGTCAATGGTTGGAAAACTTAACAGGAATAGCTTCCGGCATGACTATTGTAGGGGAGTGGTATACAATTGCATTTGCATTGCATGTTTCTTGTATATATGACTCATTGTATATTGCTTGTATATATAACTCCCCAAGTTTGTGTAATGTGCACTTTTTTGCATGATTTTTCTAAATTTTTTCTTTTTCTCATTTGGTTTGCGTATGCTTGACTGTGTGAATGGGTAATGACTGAATTTTAATGAGAATTAGCTTACTTTTGAACAAAATTGTTTAACTTGTGAAAATATATTAGCTTAGGAAGTTATATGTTAAGTGTCTTTAATATAAATATGTATGTTAATTAGGAAATGACATTTAGTTTTACATTTTATGTCGCTCACTTTCGTGTGTTTGTCATTAGAAGTCATTTAAATAGGTAAATAATCCTACTTACCTTTCATGTAAATAATTGTCTATAAAAAAATCAAGTAGGTAAAAAAATCTCAAAAAGTTAAAAATAAAAAAATGTGTGTGTTTTGAATAAATAACTATTCCGCTGACTTGTACAGTTAAGAATAGAGCTAATAGCTAGTTGTAAACAGTAATATAGCTAAGTAACTAGTGAAATCCATAACAAATTTTTGTTTTCTACTTAAGAGACTAAAATGACTCTCTAACCAAGTTGAATAAAAAACACAACTTAGTTGAGTAACCAGGGTCATTTACCATATATTGTTTGCCTTGGCATCAAAAGACTAGGTTAGCATTAAAAAACTTGGAAAAGTGACGTGTGTGAATAAAAACTTACAGATCTTGTAAAAATAGCAATAATTTTCGTGGGAGGATGATTAGTGATAGTTAACCTTTTTAAGTAATTGATAATAGTAAACGTATGTCTTTAAGTCTCATAGGTGTAATACTAAGTTGTTTATATCTTGATTGATATGTATGTTTATATTAAAGTGCTCAAGCATGATGGAATTGGTTGATATATTGGAACTTATCGAATAATTATTGTTTAAGACCTAGTTAATTCCGTAATGTTAAGGCCAGTGAACCATTAGTTTTTATGTTGCATGTGTGCATGCTTGTGTGAATTTGTGTGCATTATATTGTTTTGTAAGTGTAGGGGAGTTGATAAGTGATATTTGTTATAGGATTGTCCAAGTCATGTTATTTGATAATGTGTATATTTAGTATACATACGAGGATGTTTATGTTTAGTATAAGTACTCGGATGTTTAGCCTAGTTTTTGTGTTATTTTCCTAATATTTGCATGTGTATGTGAATGAATATGATAAATTGCATGTTAGGTTATAAATGAAGGTTTTTAAGCTTAGGTTTTGCATGCTTTTCATATGTTTTGATGTACGTACGTTTTGTATGATTGTATATCAATGTTTGGGTAGGATTTGGACCTTATTTGTGTTGATTATCAACTTAATTGCATGTGGACTTACTGTAGGTATCAAAGGAGAAACAAAATAAGAAAATAAGGATGGAAAACAATAGGTCACGATTGTGACTTATTGGTCATGATCGTGACCCAGGTAGAAGTTGGAATTTTCCAACCTTCCAATTGGCAATTCTAGCTTACTCCACTTGCATCCTAAGTAAGTTTAAGCACCCAAAGGGATATAAAAACCCTATTTTAAATCCTAAAAAAGGAAGAGGGCCATGTAGCACACCAAAAGGAGGAAAATAGGCACATTTTTTGGTGGATTTTCAATGAGAATCCAGTGATTTCAAAAGATCTCAAAGTTGTCACTTTAAGTTCCGGCTTTGTTCTTCAACTCATAAGCCTTCTATTCTCTCTTCTCTCATTTGTTTTTGTTTAGTTATTGTATGGATAAGATGTATGGACTTGTTGTGAGGATGTTGGTGATGATTGTAATAGATTTCTAAGTAGATTTAGGTTTGTTCTTACCATAACTATGTAATAACTCACTTTGGTTTAATGTATGGTTTGCTTTAATGCTTATGATGTGTGGACTTTATATGCCTTGCTTACAATGAGAAATGGAGTTAGAAAATCAGTTAACATGACATTTAAACAAAGATCTTGGTGTTTTAATGGCTATCCGATAGGTTACTTCATATCCACTGATGTGTGCTTAACTGTTTATACATTCGCTTCTTAACACTTCTTGATTATTGTTATGAAATACTTAAGATACTCATTTTAGTTTATATTTGGTATTAGGCACAAGTTTGAAGCACAAGAACTAAAATGGGTATAAAACACATTCCTTGAGCTAACATCTTGATGTTCAAACTCAATTGTCCTTATGGAACAATAATGAGATGGATTAGGGTGCATATGAGACAAAAAAAATGCAAGAAAATCAAGTTTTCAAGATGACCTAGAAGATGCACAAACGTGTTTCTACTTACACGACCATGTATCAATTCATGAGAAGCTTTTTTGACATACATAGTTAGATACACAACCATGGAGGGTGAAACTGACGTCGAGCACCACATTTGGGCATTTATCACTCTCTTTAGGGATTGTTTACATTATTCTATATCTATTGATTTGGGTATTTATGTACAGATAATTAATAGTCTTGTTATCATTTAAATGTTTATGTATGAATTCAATGCTAGAATCTCAAATACTATTACATAATAATTGTGTTTTGGATTCATTGTGGAAAATAATGAAGTTGAATCATTAGAAATAATGTAACATAAGTTAAATGACCTGAGCTTGTGTAGTTATTTCCTATATTGATTTGTTTTTCTTATTCGTAATGTGACTATCTGACTAAATCTAAAGAGCTTGTTCGAGGTTGTTCGATAGCTAGGTTTAATTAAAGAGCTTATTTTGATTAAACGCTATATAAAGGAAAATTAGGGTTTACAGAGCTTGTTGTTAATCTATGATGAATAGGTGCTCAGAGAGGTGTGTAAACAATATAACAATGACATATGTTTAATTATGTGTAGGCTGAGAATGAATCAAGAACTAGATTTTAACTACATTCATCACTTCCATCATTTTTTTACTGTTTTCTTTAATTTGCTTTCGTTAGTTTAATTTTACTTTGTTTTCTTAATGATCTCAAACCAACCCCGCCTCCCATATCTTAAACATCAATTCTTCTCATTACAAAAGCTTTACACACATCTCTTTGGATATGATCTCTTCTCACAACTGCTATAAATTTAGTTACACAAAAGTTTATTTTGTGCATTCGACACGCATCAACATCCATTTAATAGTTAAGTAAAGTGTGTAAGTTGAGAGATCACATATAAAACTTTATTCGTTATGTCGGGCCTAATTGGTTCGAGTGTTGATAAAGAAGCAATATGTTAGAATGCTTAGGAGTAAGCAAGATTATATTACCAAAGTGAGGAATTACATGGTATAGAGATAATAACCTTACCTTTGTAATTTGTCTCTCTAAACCAAAATTGTATTATTATTTTTGTGACATTTTGAAATGTACTTGTAACTTTTTAAATTGTAAATTTTTGCAATTTCAATTTCTTGTTATTTGGCTTACTTAAACAAAAGTTAATTTGAATTATATGGTGACTAACCAATTCTCAAAGAAATGATACCTTACTATACTATTTTATACAAGCCATATGCTTTCGATATTGCAACTTCAATTAATTTTAAAACTTTAAATTAAACATAAAAAACTATCATAGTTTAACCCCAAATTGTACAATATAACACCTGTTGGATCCTAGACTCAACTGCTTAAACTTAACACTCATAACCCCAACTGAACATGATCACTCTTAAATCGAATCCAAAATGGAACGAAAAACAATGAATCGGATTATATAGCGACACAAACACATGAGTTGGAAATGAAATCGAATAAACGGTCGAAATCAAATTATCGAACAACAGAAATATGAAACAAATACGGATCGAATCGAAGCAAATAAAACTGAAACTGACATCCGATACGAATATCTTAATCATAGCGTTTGAGCAAATAGAAAGTAAACTCAGAAACAAAGCATACAAATGGTGGGTTCAAATTGAATTTCAAATTTCCGACATCCGAAACGTGAACCTAGAAAACTTGTTGCGTTGGAAAACCTTGGACTAACCAATCCGAAATCGGTATAACTTTTTTTCTTTTTATTCATTTCTTTCATCACTTAATCCATCTTATTCAAAATCAAACAAGTAATTTCCACTTTTGGAAATTACTCCTTATACAAATCAAAACAATTTTCCCTCTTTGGAAACTTATCCTTCAACTCATACTAATCTCAAATTACTTGAGTCTTCTTATTCATCATATTCTAATTCTTTACCATAACAATCTCATACTCATGTCAATAAATCCATAAATTCATACACAATTTCATAAAATCCATATACTACCATATAAAAATCCGACAGCATAACGACTGCACTTTCAATAACCCAAACCTGCAAATAACTTGAATACACTTCTATATATATATCCCAATCAATTATCATAGTCATCGGACCACCCGTCCGGAATCCACAACACAAACGTACTCAAAACCATATACAAAACATAATCCAATCCATTCTCAAACCAATCATATCATATCATATACTCATAACATCACAAGTTACATTCCATAGTTCTACATATGGTTTATATCTCCAAGCCATACATAACTTCATCATTTATATACATCATACACATCTTACTCAAATCTATACAATTTTATAATTCTCATACATCCTGAAACAAAATGCTTGTAATACATTTATGGAAATTTAAGCCATATCCCAAACCTATACAAAAATCAATATCAAACACACGCTGTACAAAACGAACATAAAATCTTGACATGCTTTCATCCAATCTCTCGCTCGAATACCTGGAGATGGGGATGAAAGAGGGGGGGGGGGGGGGGGGGGGG
>JANTNU010000003.1:17361705-17380674 GCA_024752395.1 Erythroxylum havanense
GGCCAATTCTATGTCAATTATTCCCGAATTCCTCACGAATCAGCATACACATTTTTATTCTACATTCAACCTCAATGTATATGATTTTTCACATTTAATAGTATCATGTCATTTACCAAATTCCTCTCTTGCTTTCTGCTTAATATCTCACATATATATAACCATAGTTCATACTTAAGGTTCCTCAACTCATCATCCATATATAATTCACATTTCTTCATCTATAACACAAATTATATACAAAAACACTCATTTACTTTCATTTTCATATTTCTAATTTTCGCTTCAAGATTCGGGATCCAACATCTTTTACAAAAATTGCACGCATTTCAAGGGGATTGTTTATATAAGGGTGTCATACTTTTCTTTAAATTCGTTTATAAAAAGGTCTCATACTTCTCTCCAAAATCTAGACTTTTTTATTCCTTATACTACATATTTCATAAAAAACAAGGTAATAGATCAGTATTTTAATTTCTAAAATAAAAATAAATTTAATCAAGTCTAACTCAAACACATAATTTCAAGTTAGGTTTAGATCTGGACGAGCCCAAAATCCACCCATCTTGTTATCATCCTTAACCAACATTTACAGATTCAAGATTTTCAATTTATTATTTAATGCGAAACTGTTTATATGAATTTTTTAAGAAATTTATTAACTTCACTTTTTTTATTTTATAATAAAATTTATACTTACGTGATTGTTATATATTTAAATGATATTTAACAAATAAAATAATAAAATAATGTTTATAATTTTTTAAAAATGCAGGAGACTTCTCAAAATTTTTAATTAACCTAAAAAAATTTAAAAAATCAAGAAAGCAAAGGTATCTTTTACCGTGAAGTCTTGGTGGCATGTAAAGTCTGATGTTAGTTGATTGACTACATTATTGTCATACGCTCGTCAAACAATCGCGCTCTCCCCACTATCTACGTTATCATCATATGCGTGTCAATCAATCAATACTCTGAAGTCTGAACTGTACCTCTTTTTCCACTATCAGTAAAAACAAAGAAAGTGAATTATAATTCCAACTTTTCAGTTTTCCTTTTCCATTTGGGCTGATGAATTTCATTAGATGTACAGGTGGCTTGCTCCTCTTCCATCAGATATTGATAGAAAGAAGTAAAACAGGAGAATCTTTTCTAGAACACACAGAGGTCAGTACGCTATGTTCACAGTTGGTTCTCTCTTTGTTGAACTACGCAGAAAGGGATATTGAGAGAAACTAAAGTTAAACCCGAGAGGTTTCCTCCGTTCTTGTGTTTTCATGTTTTGTTTTGGAGCTAAAAGCTAAACTGGAAATGACAAAGATCTGATCTTTCTTATGGAGTCATCAAAGTCGCTCCGCTTCATTATCCACCAATCGTTTTTCTCGGCTGTGCGATCGGGGGACCTTCATTCTTTGAAACAGATCGTGGAGAAACTTACTAAAGATGAGACTTCTGATGGGTTTTCTTCAGTATCTGATCTCTTGGCCCTGCAGAACGATGCTGGCGAGACTGCGTTGTATATAGCTGCAGAGAGTAATTTGGAATCGATCTTCAGTTATTTGATCAAGTTTTGTGATGTTGAGGCCGCCAAGATCAGGGCCAAATCTGATATGGACCCCTTCCATGTCGCAGCTAAGAAGGGTCACCTGGGTATGACTTTGATTATTTAGCTGTCAAATTGTTGATTTTTTTTGGTCCAATTGTGTTCTGAATCGTGCATTTCAAATGTATTCCAGGAATTTGTTTGTTTCTAAGTTTCTTTTGTGACAGGAACTAATTGTAAATTTAACGCTAGAACGCAAAGTTGATGTTTATAGGGCCTTATGGGATTATGTATCTTCGAACTTCAGTTCGTCCTACTTGAGCAGAACTGGTTACCAACTCTGAGCGTTTGTTCCCTGATAACTTTGAATCACGTAGTAATATAGTCAACAGTATTTTCCTGATAAATGCATGGTTATAATTTGTTTCTTTATTTGGCAATATAATGTAAAAATGTTGATGAGATGGAATGTTTTCTTGTAAGGTTTCAAGTCCATTAAACCAGTAACTTCCCTAGGAAAACTTAAAACTTACATGCTGTCAGACAATTGTGGATTCTAATATGTGGTGAATCACCAGCCTTTGCTACTATCTTGAATTTTCTCTGCTTTCCAATAGATATTACCGCAATTACTTGCATAATATTAGAGGGAAGTGACTTGTTCTGCATCTTCATTCTTGGCGCTTAGATTTGAAGTTACTTGACTGGTTATACCATTGACTGTTTATTTTCAGGTATCATAAAGGAACTTTTGGCTGTTTGGCCTGAGCTGTGCAAGTTGTGCAACTCTTCAAACACTAGCCCCCTATATTCAGCAGCTGTTCAGGATCATCTGGATGTAGTGAACGCCATCTTGGATGTTGATGTCAGCTCATTAAGGATAGTGCGCAAAAATGGGAAAACAGCATTGCACACTGCTGCTAGGTATGGCCTTCTTCGTATAGTGAAAGCACTTATAAACCGTGATCCAGGAATTGTCTGCATCAAAGATAAGAAGGTTCAAACAGCGCTCCACATGGCTGTAAAGGGCCAGAGCACTGCTGTAGTAGAGGAGATATTACTTGCAGACTGTTCAATTCTGAATGAGCGTGACAAGAAGGGCAACACAGCCGTACATATTGCTACAAGGAAATCTCGAGCACAGGTACTTCTAGTAGTGATTTTCAATTTAACATGAAGTATGAAATTTTGTCTAATATCTTATCTTTCGTTAACCTACGCCTGCAGTTTATTAAGTGGTGAAACTATGAGATTGATTCTTTAATTACTGAAACGTTACACCGTCTCTGTCTTCTTAGTTTCTTCTACGACCTCAGTTTTTTATTCAAACGGCTTTTGGAGTCGGCTTGTTTGTTTTATCATACTACCTATTAGGGTTTACATGAAAGCATATAGTCTATAATGAGATCAGTTGCATCTGGTAGGATGAAAAGGCTTGTCATCATTGTAACTTAGCAAGATAATTTGCATCTTTCCCCATATGTTACTTGTACTGTTTTTTTGGTCCGTACTATAGTCCTTCAACTGTGGAATCTAAAAAAGCATAGCATAAAAATAGCATGTTGAATATAGCTGCATGAATAATAGTCACATCATATACTTATATACATAATTCTCTTGTCCAGATTGTAAGCCTTTTACTAAGCTACGCATCCCTCGATATCAATGCTATCAATAATCAACACGAAACTGCGATGGATTTGGCAGACAAACTCCAATATGGGGAGTCTGCCTTAGAAATCAAGGAAGCTCTGACAGAGGCTGGTGCCAAGCATGCTAGGCATGTTGGTCAATTAGATGAAGCAATGGAACTTAAGAGGACTGTAAGCGACATAAAGCATGAAGTGCATTCACAACTGATACAAAATGAAAGAACTAATCGAAGAGTGTCTGGCATTGCAAAAGAGCTAAGAAAACTTCACAGAGAAGCTGTGCAGAACACCACTAACTCTGTTACAGTGGTTGCTGTGCTTTTTGCCTCGATTGCATTCATTGCCATATTCAACTTGCCTGGGCAATATATAACGACTGGAGCTGAAGAAGGGAAGGCCAACATAGCAGATAATATTGGTTTTCGAGTTTTCTGTCTTTTAAATGCAACGTCTCTCTTCATATCACTTGCTGTTGTCGTGGTTCAGATCACTTTGGTGGCCTGGGACACTAGGGCCCAAAAGCAGGTTGTTTCTGTCGTTAACAAACTGATGTGGGCAGCATGTGCTTGCACTTGTGGGGCCTTCCTATCTATAGCCTTTGTTGTTGTGGGAAATAATACGTGGATGGCTGTAACTATCACCCTAATGGGAGCTCCAATTCTTGTTGGAACACTTGCAAGTATGTGCTACTTCGTCTTCCGACAACATTTTGGTGTTTTCAGAGACCAGAGACGTATTAAAAGGGCTACTGGGAGCAAGTCTTTCTCATGGTCTGTGTACTCTGCAAATATCTCTGATCTGGATGACTACAACTCAGATATGGAGAAGAATATATATGCTTTGTGAAGAAGCTAGAATGTTTGTATAAATAATGCCTCAGTTTCTTATGTTGCAACTTTTTACTATCTGCATATGTAACTCTCTTTTGCTCCTCTTTTTTCTTTTCCCCTGTTGAAATGAGTAAAAGTGTGCAAGGAAGGGAATATTGTGCCACTGCTTGTTAGGGACTACTTAAGGCTTTCATGTTAGAATTGGTTCCAGTCTTTTGACGCATGTATATGTTGCGATTTAGGGTTAGCTCATGGAATTGTTGCGATCTTTATTAATATAGTTTTATTAATGACAGCAGCAACTCCGACAATACTACCAAGAGTTACACAAACTAGGGTTAACATGCATACGATGCTGTTGCTGCATTTGTTCAAACTGCTGCAGCCTTAAAGCAAAGTTAATTCCATCCATTGTGTAAACTAGAATTCCCAAGCAGAGATACAGTCACCATCCTCAGAGATAGGTGATCGACTTGGAATGTGAAGCAGATTCATGAATAGGGGTTCAACAAAGGCCCTCAGATCCTCTGGTCAGGTACTCTGTAACTAGCCTGTGTCAGAGGATCTAAGCCATCTATTTAGGTTAAATGGATGGCTCAAATCCTCTTATACAGATTAGGTACATAATACTTGGGCTAGAGGATCTGATCTCTCAACAAAGACGTACGCTTGATTTGCTCACCATTTTAATTAATGAATATGAAGGCCCAACTTTCAAGCGAATCTGTGGTATCTTAACAGCAGCACTTTGCTACATGCAAAAGTTATATGATAATACTTGTACACCAATTAATAGCTGTATTTAACAACTCGAGATGCACTGAATTTTGGAAAGGTAAACACAGTGCAGCAAACTTTACAAGTATTCGAGCTTACTAAGAACTTAAGCTTGTTCATTTTGTCACTGTTTCACAATTGTTACATTAGTTGTACGCTTTGGTTACTATTTCATTACCACTCATAAACGAATTGTCCCATATGTGACAATAAGAAACTCGGCATCAGCAGGTGCGACCTTTGAAATCAAAGAACCATGCTTTAAGTCTACGAAAGAGTACAAAGTGATTATGAACTATACTACCTGCACACTTTAAAAACACAGATCCCACATTCTCCTTGGTTCTACATTCTACAAAGGTGCCTCAAATGACATTCCAATGAAAACTATACAAGACAAAATTCTTAAGGAGGTATGTTTGAAAGAACATAAGTGAGGCCGTGGACAGTATTTTCACTTTCAGTCATCCAGCCTTGGCTCATTTCAGAATACTGCACCAGGATGGGAAAATGTTGTGGGCCTTTTGCTATGCATGCATGAACATCCAGAACAGAAGTCTGAGCTGGTGAAAAACAATAAGAGTTGTACCATTGAATGAGAATCCAGTAAGAGACAAAAACGGGTCTAGTCCAAGGAACCTTACTCGTGCAGTTTCCGCCAAACACACAAAAAACACCAGACAAGTCACTCTTAAAAAGCTGAAAAAAAAAATTCAACAAAAAAAAAAACTGAGAAAGAAGCACTCATAGTTGAAGATACATAAAACCAGCAATCTGATTACGTAGAGAGCGAGTCAAGCAGACACATAGAGGACGAGAATAAAAAGGTCTAAAAATCATTACTTTATTAGAAGGGTCTAATAACACTTATCTTGTTGGGTCAATACATAAAATACAATAAAGTAACAGTCATAATTCATGTTTTATTATAGAGCTTTATCTTTTCTTATCATTTCTCTATAACTATTTTTTAAATTAGTTCCTCTTAACCATTAAAGCCAGTGGGTTTTGGAGCTTTTATAATTTAATTTAAATAAAAGTTTAATTTTAATTAAATTTTAACCAGAATTATAATTAATTTTAATTAAATACATTGGACACAAATAAGATTTAATACTTACATTAGTCCTTATATATTAAATGATTCATATTTAATCATTAAATTTCTCAAACTTTATAATTAAGTTCAACTTAATTAAAATATTTTTTCTCTATTCAATTCATTTTTTTGAATGACCCATTAGACTCCTAAGTATATTGACAATAAATATAATAACTTTAAATCATATTCAAATTTAGATAAATTAGACTCTTTTAATTCATCTTTCATTTGTTGATTAAGTATTTTATATCCATAAATTAAGATTGACGTCTGACAATATATCATTACCATCCAAATATTTAAAAATGTCAAAGAGATTTTGGCTTTCCTTTCCATGCATAATAATTTTGTATAATTCAATCATTTTATAATATAATGTTCTAATTAGATATAGAACATGAAATTAGTGTCTACCTTATTTCAAAGTAATCATGTTAATTCTCCATTATTAGTAACTAATTTTATTAATATTTTATGAAGTATTATTTCACCTTATCCAAAGATTTTTTTAATCAATACTAATTAAGAATAATAAAATATTCTCGCTAATCACTTTTGGGTACTTTAATGTTTCATAGTGTATTATTGTCTGAACAATACAAGGAATTATCTAAGTTTATTAAGGAACTTACCAATCCAATTAATAATTTCTAATAAATAAAAAATGTGTAATATTCTAATTAGCAATTAATGCTACATTGAAACTTTTATAATATCAAAATATATCGTTTTAAGTAAAATATACCTTAACTAGGATTTACTTCTAAATTTAACATCATTACAATCTTGAACTCAAATATCATGCATAAACTAATAGATGTCTTCAATACTTCACAAGTGTCATATATCTCAAAATCTAAACACTTTTATTATGTTATCTATCTACTTGGATTAGAATAGGTAAATAACTTCCATATCTTTCTCTGTAGATCTAATTCTCAAAATTAAGTTATTGTTGACAATTTTATATAGAAAATTTCAATACTACAACTATACATATCATAACTTGTAATATAAAAGATATTATTCTCACGATAATTAATAAATCATCTAACAACTTGAATGCACTTTGTCTAGGTTAATAAAAAATTGATTGAATTAAAATAAATTAAATGAAAATAAAATAAACTAATAAAACTAAGAAATCTAATAACCAAATAAATATAAAATTTTTCGTATGATTCTTTAATAGTCAAATTTACTTAAAATTCTTTGACATCATTAATACATAAAACATAATAAAGTAGTAGTTGTCATTCGTATTTTGTTGTAAAACTTGATCTTTTTTTGTAATTTTTTTCTAATTATTTTTGAAATTAGTTTATCTTAACCATTATAACTAATAAGTTTTGGACCTTTTAATAATTTAATTTAGGGTTAATTATCAAAAAAGATTAAACTTTCCTCAATTTTTTAATGATAGCAAAAACTTTAAAAAGTAGCAATATAATACCTTAACTTTTAATTTTTTTCAATTTTAACCCAATGTTAGTTTCACTGTTATCTTTGCTGACGTGACATTGCCACCTGTCGATGAACTCTTACTAATCTGACACGTCAAACTGATTCATGAAATGACGTCATTTCTTGATAACACTAAAATGACGTCGTTTCAAGCATTATTCTTAACCTATGCTAGATTCCTACTCGAGAACTGATAAAAATACTGAAGATGTTGTACAAAGGAGGAATGAAAACACCAAACACACAATAGATTGAATAAATCACTGCCCAACTAGACAAATATGGCAAGATAAAAGGCAAGGATGTATTTTATTGGTTTCAGAACCATAAAACACGCTAGAGATATAAACAAAAGCGCAACAGCCTTGGCAGAAGCCATAGTCTGAGAACACCAACCTCACTTACTACCATATCGCTAGACACTAGGGTATCTCATAGATCTTCTAACTTGGTTTCTTTCCCTTCAATACCTACCTACCCAGCTAGAATTTGATTCTTGTTGTTACTGCATATTCCATAATATAGAGAGGAGTAATAGAGAGAGATGAGGGTGGTCCATACAAGAGAAAGTGCAGAAGTTGGGGATTTGAGAGCTTGGAATTAGAGGAAAGTGATACGTCATCATATATAAAGAGGATTAGGGAGATGGAACCCTAAAGCTCTTCTCATTGTAACCAAAAGGCAGATGAAGGGGTTTGAACTTTAAACCAAAAAAAGAAAAGTTAGGGATTTTAGGTTGAGGACAATGACTAAGTGAAAGTGATTTCATCTTTTTAAAACGATTAAGATTTTAGGTTAAGGACGACGACTAAGTGAGAGTGATTTCATCTTCTTAAAACAACGTAGTTTTAATATCATCTTGAAATGTTGCCGTTTCACTAATTTGATTAAAAGAAGTTTATAAACTAAAGATTAGCTTTCCTCCATCTATCTTCCTAATAAAGATGACTTCCTCTTTCATATAAATTTTGAATCATGTGATCATTTATTTTTTGAGTGCCCCTACTCATTTGCAATTTGGAACTTCTTTTTTTATGAAACTAAATCTCAATTAGTCTTATATGATCTAACAATCTTTAATTCAATGAACGTCCTCCAATTTATGGTCTTCAAACTTGTATTTAACTATTGTGTATACACAATTTAAGAAGAAAGGAATTTCAAGACCTTTAAGCATCTCTTTAATAATGGGGATAATGTCTTTAGTCATTTGTTTCAATGATAAGAAAGATAATAGTTGCCAAAAGAATCATCTATAACATAAGATCATATATGATTATTAGATAAGGGTTATAATTGTTGTTTGTCTCTCTTAATGTAAACTTCTAATTCCATTTTAAGTTAGTTCCTTCGGTTAGTCAATTATAGTGGTGTTAATTGATACTTTTTAAATTGGCATCCTGTCTTACTACCTTTATTATGATGTTTAACTTATTAATACAATCTTTTTAATTTTAAAAATGCATATTCTTCCATTAAAAGAAGAAAAAGAAAGAAATGAAAGAAACATTTGTGGATGAAATCCTTGCTTATAAGGGATAATTCGAAATAAGAAGAAGAAAATTGATAAATATCAAAATAAACCAACTACTAATAAAAATGTTCAAAATCTTCACTTCTACTCACTTCATCGTCTTCATATGATTGGCATTATAGACTAATATTACATTTGAGTCCATAACTAAAACTATCTCTTCAAATGACAAGTAAATTTTTTTTTAATATATAGAATTAAAACTATTGATTTTAAGACATAAATAAAGTCAGATAAATAATGTTAACTAGTATTTTGAAAAAAATTAAGCTTATGTCATATTAAAATAATCAAGATATTATTTTATAACAATTTTTATGAAAAAAGTGAAAGTTTTCCTAAAAATTTATTAACATTCAATTTTAAGGTATGGATGATTAAAAGAGGCAATAGTTTATGTCAGACTCGGGTCGAAATTTTGAGTTCATGCATAGGCTGGATTCAAAGCCATATCAAAAATAAGGCTAACAGTTCGAGCTCAAAGTCGATTGAGCTTAGATGACTCAAAATAAAATAAAGTCTTGGATAAGCCTAATTAATTTAAATTACTTTAATTCAAGTATTTAAAATGACTCCACTTTAATTTAAACTATATCCT
This sequence comes from Erythroxylum havanense, assembly GCA_024752395.1. NCBI lineage: Eukaryota > Viridiplantae > Streptophyta > Magnoliopsida > Malpighiales > Erythroxylaceae > Erythroxylum > Erythroxylum havanense. Next base: position 17,371,206 of record JANTNU010000003.1, read on the forward strand.
TTTACTTCAAAATTTTTAAGCCTCAGGTTGCAAACTCAACCACAAAGTTAGTCAATTTGATTGGATCTATTGACTTTTCGCTCATCGGAGGTGGGTCGGACAAAAGTTGCTATTCCTATATATTATTAATTTATTATCTCAATTCTAGTTACTTGTTTAAAGTCAGAAAACAACAACTTAAAAATAAATATCTAATGTAAATTCAGTAATTCAAAATCAATCTTATTTTTTTAATCATTGCAAATTAATTTAAAACTAAATTAAAAGTCAGAAAAATTTAATAAAAGTCAAAATTGAAAACTGTTTTTGTTTATTTTTTAAATCCTTCCAACATAGACCAACGACTCCAGACTCACTGTCACATTCATTTCTTTATTATTTTAATATTTTTTCCCACCAAGTCCGCTCTCTCAGTTCGTGGGTGACGTAAGTTCTAAAGAATTGACGAACTGAGCTTTGAAAAGTCTTCAAAACACTGCGGGGGCTGGCCCGAAACCTTTCTTTATTTAGTCAGTTTAAACAGAAAGTAAGGCATTTCATCATCCTCACAGCCCCAAAATGGATGGAACCAATGAAAGTGCAATTACACAGATGAGGAAATCAGTTGAGACAGTTGGTTGCTCTACTAAGGTATGCACTTTTTCTTAAACCCTTCTCTTCTGTCTTCAAATTGTAATTAAGATTACTCATTTACACAATCAATTGTCTGTGATTTACTTTTGTTGGGTTCACGTAACTTACTGGTTTGGAGTTTTTTCTTAACGTAGAAATATGGAGACCCAACATTGTTGAGGTTCTTGGTTGCAAGATCAATGAACCCAGAGAAGGCTGCAAAAATGTTCGTACAATGGCATAAATGGAGGTCTACTTTTGTTCCAAATGGGTTTTTCCCAGACTGTGAAGTCCAAGATGAACTGGACTCCAGAAAGATGCTTTTGCAAGGCTTATCGAAGGATGGACGTCCATTACTAATCGTCAAAGTAAGAAACCATACTCCTTCCAAGGATCAACTCCAATTCAAGAGTAAGTACCAGAATTCAGTCAATTATATTGTTTCTGTACCAAACTGGTCTGTTAATGTTCGTCCATGTTGTTTGGTCTTGTTTCAACGAAGTTGGTCTCTGATTTCATTTGGTGGGTTTGCAACGATACCATCCGATCTAGATTTGTCGCATTTGTTGTTCACATGACATTGGGGTTGGGGAGTCGAATTGGAATATTTGGACCGATTCACTTCTTTTTGGTGGGCTGACAATGTGTAGGCTTAAAAAATATTTTTCGGATGTTCGCTATGAAAACAGTCAAAGTTCCCTTTATTTTAAAGCGATTTCTTGATTTTACTATAGAAGCCGATGGGGTTGGGCCGGTGACTGACGAATGGAAAAAAGAATCCAATAGTCAAGGATGCCTCAATTACAAGGTCGACTTTTTTCTTACCTGGTTGAAGATTGTCTGTTTGAATGATTTTTTAAAAAGTTAACAAATATTTTTCTTCGTTACAAAAACTATTTTTAAGAAAAATAATTATTTGATTGTAAAATAAAAAATAATTCTTTAATAAATATGTATGTTTTTGGGCTTTTTTTTAAGAAAAATGATTATTTGACTGTAAAATAAAAAACATTTCTTTAATAGATATGACTTTTTTAGCAGTCAATTTGTAGTCTCTTTTGATTTTATATTTTTTATATAATTTTCACAATATTCACAAATCCGTCTTTACATTTTTTTGGGATTTATATAATATTATTGACTTTTTTTGTATGTTTTAATATTTATTTTTGATATTAATTTTACTTATGTTATAATCCATATAAAAGATTTGATTAGATTTATATACATAAATAATTTTTATTACAAAATAAAATACAATTAAAATTAAAAATACTTTTTATTTTTATGTTACTAAACAGTCTATTGTATAAAACTATTTTAAAAAAGTACTTTTTAAAATAATAACCAAACAGTCAACTATCTTCTTAAAAAAGTTATTCTCAGAAAAAAAATCTAAAAAAAAAACTCTTCTGATATAAGACTAACTTAACAAAAACTAAGGTAGTTTACAGTGTACTATTCTTCTTGTTTCATCATAAGGAATTGGTCATAACCAAGGGTATGTTGAGGCATACATGATAATTTACTTGTATTAAAGTTTTGCTTCCAACAGGAAAATTCTTGTTACTTTTTCTGATAAACTGACCTGGACTACTAAACCATGATTGTGTTTCCTTCTACTATTTGTAATTACATGGTATGGTGTCGGCAGCGATCTATCTGCACATTTTTACGAGAAGCCCGTGTTTCTTGGAATACTTTGTTTGGTTAGTAGTTGTACATGTTTCCTTTTTGGGATATATACCACATTTCTTATAAACCGGGCTGAGCAGCTCTTGGGTAGTTCAATTTTATTCCTACTCCATCAGTATATTATGGATTTGATGAATTTGAGGGCGGTGATAATGAGCTAGCAATTATTAGGATATTAAGGGCTTCAACATTCTCTACTTTGTGGTTGTGCAAGGACTGACTGGGTGCAAACCAATGAAATGCTATTACCAGGATCCTTCCCTTGTTTCATTATCAGTGCCATTACCAAGAAGTAAGCATTTGGTTTGTTTTTGTTTTTGTTTTCTTTGCAGAGTTTGTGGTTCATCTGCTTGACAAGACCATTGCAAGGTATAGTTTTTGTTAACAAATGAGGATCTTGTGATTATTCTAAGTGATGAAACTGAGATCTTTGTTTAGATTTTCAGTTGCTTAATGGTTCAGAAGTAGATTACATTTATTCATAGCAGCACTTGGCAGTACTTTTAATTTTCTTTTGGCTCTTTAAAATGTACTTAATCCCAACTGGTTGATAGTTGAGAGTTGAACTTGGAACACTCAACATGTAAATTCTTCACTTAAACATATTCAATTTCCATGTTTCAGTGCAATTAAAGGAAGAGAAATAGGCAATGAGAAGTTAATTGCCATTCTTGATCTTCATCAAATTACATACAAAAACGTTGACGTTCGCGGCTTAATCACGGGTTTCCAATTTTTGCAGGTATAATTCAAGAAAATTAAAATTTGCACAATAAGATGGTTGCAACTTTTGTAGTTGGTGAAAGAAAAAGAAAAGGGAATAGGGCATCTTAAAATGAAAACATTCCCAATTATGATGATTTATTGTCTGATTCTTTCAAAATTGGATAGAATAGAACGATGTATTCATCATAGCTTTGTATTATAACCTCCTAGCTTCAAGCTAGTTATTGATGTACTTTCATGGTTGTGGTCATTCAATTCAGGCATACTATCCTGAGCGTCTAGGGAAGTTATTCGTCTTAAACATGCCTCGTTTCTTTGTGAGTGTTTGGAAGATGGTTTCTCGCTTCCTTGAAAAGGCAACACTAGAAAAGGTATGTCTTGCTTCTTAAAAATCCACTTGACCTAAGAGCACAGAAATCACTTGTGTTCTTTTAGATGGATTACTTTTATGCATCTTTATGATATTTTACCAGTCGTACAACATGGATGCTTCAAAGGATAACTAGGTTTTCAATTGTCCTCTTTTCTAACTTTATCTAATTTAATTCATTTTTCAAAATTTTGGTCATAAGTTTTGGAAAGAGAATAATCAAATCTTTTGTTAATCAAGCTTCATATTTATCATAATTCTTTAAACGGAATTTATGTTTTACTGTTGAAATCTACCTAAAGTTAAAAATATAGTAATAATTCTTTTCAAATTTAATACAAAATTATTTTGTTAAATTTTTAATTGCTGTTTTTGTTCTTATTTCTAGCTCTTTGAACAGTTTATAAAAATTAAACAAATTAGTAATTATTTTAATTTTATTATTAGCTAAAAAATACTATTTAATTATTTAATATTAATTGCTAATACAAATTATGTAATATATTATAATTATTTTAATTTCTATAATTAATTTAAAATTTTAAATAAAATTATTTTAAAATTAATAATAATTTATTGAAAATTTTTATACTTCCAATCTCTATACATTCTTCTGCTATTTGAATCCATTTGCCTCTTTCTCTCTTCCTACACTTATTAATCACAAATTGATCCCACCAAATACTAGCAGAATTTGTAAACTTAACTATTCCTAGCTTAAGCTTCATTTCTTCGGATTAATTATGAAAATCTAAACATTTGTTCTACCTTCCTTTTCCACTCAAAATATAGTATGAGATCATTCTTTCTTTTAAAGGTAGGGATTTTTTTTTAATCTTCTTACTTCCCAAATTGTTATCTCATTTTGAAATATCCCTTGTTCCGTTTCTAGAACTAGTCTCACCATAATTAGAATCCTCCTCTTCCTCCTCAAACATATATTTTTTAAGAGACTTTAGGTCTCAGCAGGGAATCTAAACTATCTAACCTCCTGTTTAGAACTTTGAATTAGCCTTTTATTATTTTATAAACAACTTAAGATTGAATTCTACATTATCTCAACCACTGCTCATGATTAAATCCGCAAAGATACATTGGTAATAAAGGTTGATATTCTTTACAACTTCCTTATGCGTTTACACTAGAGATTATATCACTTAATCACTTATGTTTCACTCAATTATGGCTTTCTTGTTGATGTTCTCACTATTCTTGCCTTTTCATCACTCAATTTTCCTTTATGAGTCCTTTAAGAAGAACTCTATCAATGGTCTTGCCAAAACAACAAGTGACAATAGGGTTTATAACTTCGGTTGATGAAAATTACGATTAACATGAAAGAACAATGGAAGCAAAATCAACAAAAGGGTAACTAAGATGAATTGACACCAAGAATAGGTTAACAAAATCAACAAGAAGATAATAATGATGAAATAAAAATAAGAATCTTTTTTAAACTAGAAAAAGATGAGAATTTAGGTCTTGTTCTACACTTTTGATTTCGATTTGATTTTTCTTTCGTTTTCTCTATTTTTCTCTTTTCCTTTTTCTCTTTCTTTTTTTTTCTTTTCTTTTTATTGTCTTTTTTTATGTATATAAAATGTGAACTAACTCAAAAACAAAAGAGAAGAAAATGAAATAACTTTGATTGAAGGAGAATGCATAAAACAAATGCTAAAACAATTAAGGATAGAAAGAATTAAATAGACTAATTATGAAAGACACAATTACAAATAAGAAGAAAGAAAACAAGCTCTAAAAGGATAGATAGCATCTTATTTCAAGAGCTGAAGCTCTAATACTAGACAATGCGAACCTTAGGCTAGAAACAATCTAAAACCCAGATAAAAAGAAATTAGAATCCTGTGATCATCTTCAAATCAAGTAAGAAAACTTGACCCTAGCCACACCCACTGATTAGAACCAAAGCTGCAAGGATTTTGATCGCTAGAAGTTGCCTTGATAAGATCATATTAAGTTCTTGTTAAAAAACATAGCGAAAAAAGTGAAGAAAACTCTCATTTTGATTTCAAATTTTCATAAAAACTCTTTATCTTAGATTTCGTTTAAAAAATAATAATGAAACATATGTAGTATGAATATCATACATGAATTGATCAAATGTCATATAATAACGCAATTAAGCTCTTAAATCTAACTCAAACTAATTAAATGAATTAAGTTAATATTTAAGATAATTATAATAAATTATTAGTTTAAGTCAGATTTAAGTAGTTTAGTTTGAGTTTAAGAGCTAAGTTGAATCGCTATATAATCAATATTTTATTAGTCTATGTTTAATATTCATACTATATGTGTTTTATTGTTATTTTTTAACCAAAGTGACCAAAACTAAAAGGAGTTGTTTAAAATTTTTTAAAGATTATGGAGTTTTTCTAAAGTTTTTTGAATTATAGTGTCGGTCTTTTACCCTTCTTAATAATACTATAGAAAAGTAAAGTGAGAAAAACAAATTAAGATATTATAATAAGTTGAATAAAAGCATAATTATTCATGAATCTCTAATGGAGTTAATACAAAAAATGGCATTCTCTTATTTTTTTAAATATAAAATACTGCTTTTTCATATTTTTATTTAAATTTCAAATATTTTTATTATGCCTAATCAGTTGAAGAAATTTCGACTGTTATACTAGGTTTGAACAATTGAAAAAAATAAAGGTATTGAATTCAATGAAACATATAAAATTTTGAAATTATAAAAAGTATTTGTTAATTGTAAAAATGCATAATCATTTTGCATGGCATAATGTTAACAATTTCTTATCATTGCTTATATCTATTTTAAAAAAATGTTTTTTTTGAAATTCTAACTTCTTTTAGAGTATATCTAAATCTTCAATAACTTTTATCTTATTGTTATTTAAACATCCAATTGCATTATACTTTAGCAGGAAAAACTATATATAAAAAAAAGATAGTAAATACCATGATTAATTAATTTCATTTCATTTGCATTTTATGTTGGATGATTGTGTAGATTGTGATACTAACCAGTGAAGAAGAAAGGAAAGATATGTTAAGAGAAATTGGTGCTGAAGTCGTACCAGAGGAGTATGGTGGTCAAGCAAAAATTGTACTGCTCCAAGATGCCGTAATGCCACCACTAGGACTAGAGGCTTAGTCCCTATTAACTCAGTATATTGCACAAACACCTTACGTTTTTATAGTGTCGTGTTAATAAATGGTTCCCATTGGCACTTGGCAGGTCCACTCATTTGATTATGTTTATCACCCACTTCCTAGATTTCGCTCTTGATTAAATAAAAGGGGCTGAAATTAGCTTTTGCTTAACCAAATCATATGATGAGTCGGTTGATGGGAATATTCATAATATCTCATAATCTCAACCATAATATGTTTTATAGTCTATTACTATTTTCGCATGCCTAAATCAAGTTTATTTTATATTTTATTTATTCTTATCATTTATTCAATTTATGATCATTATCCAGTTATCCTCAAGTTGAATATTAAGGGACATTCCTCGATTGATAATAAAATACAAAATACAACATTCTTCCTTTGTATTACTTGTTTTATCATGGTATCGAAGCCTATTTTCAAATCTTTCAACATCGAGCCATTATTTTGCCAAACCATACTATATACGTTAGTCCAGCAAAACTCAACACTTATATAGAAAAACATCATAGCCTACACTTAGTAGCTAATTTCAATCCCAAAACACAACACAATTAAACACTAGTAGACTCAAACTTAACACACACCAAACAATAGCAATTTGCACTCAGCCACACGCTAGTAGATTTAACACTAAGAGTATAACATGTCAAAAAATAATCTCCTTACATTGCCATTCAACCAAATCACCAATTTTTTAGCTACACCGTGGACTCTACGAACTACTTAGTATGGAGAAATCAAATACAAGCTATTCTCATGACCTCATATCTCTTTGGTTACATTGACGAGATCATTTCACCTCTGGGACAAAACTCGGACTCCCAATCCATTGAATACGTCCAATGGAAGAAAATTGATGAATTGGTTTACTATTTCACCACTGGATCACTCTCTAGCTCTCAATTGCACAACTTGCACTTAGACATACCATGACTCGCAATCTCTGGGTAGGACTTGAAGACCATTTCATGCAACAGTCAACATCTCAATGATCTCTCCTCTGCCAAAAACTCCACACTCTAAAACAAGGCTCTAGCATCGTTATCGACTACCTTAATGTTATATCTAATACTGTAGAAAAACTCACTGCCATTGGAGATTTAATCTTAGATGACAACCTCGTACTCTTCATCTTAAACATATTACTTGCAAAATTTGAGTCATTTATCACAACCATAGAAAATCGCAACATTGACATTACCTTTGCAAAATTTAGAATAAAACTTTTGCTCCATGGGTAGCGACTGATCTCCTTCAATGCGCCATCTCAATCGGATTCTGCATTCGCTGCCTTCTCCAACAACAACAATTTCCCACTTTTCCGTACACTCTTCACCTTCGTGATATATTGATTGTTCCTTACATCACTACTAATCTTTTATCTGTTATAAAATTTGTCATTGATAATTCTTTTGTCATTGAATTATCCATCTAGTTATGTTATGAAGGACCTCAAATCCATATTTGCACTTCTTGTGGGCCCCATCCATAACAACTTTTATCCAATGAAGATTTCAATGCACTTAACATATCCAATTACACTCATAGTTGCTTTAACTTAATAAATTTGTATAATCAATGCCTTGTTCATCCATGTCAGTCCATATTATCTAAATTAGGTCATATTTTGCCTTTTAAAAAATGTCATCAATCCATGTACTTCTTGTCTTCAAGGTAAAAGTATTTGTCTTCATTTCCTATATCTTCAAGAATTTATGTCAAACCTTTAAAACTAATTTATTGTGATATTCACAAAACTCATGCCTTACTTCGTTTTCAATTTTTTAAAACCACCACTAAAAATCTCAACTTTTCAATGCTATGGAGCTCCTAAACTCACCAAAGGCGCCTTTACTAACTATCTTCTTTTCTGTGGTATCATTCTTTACATCTCTTGCCCCTATACACCCTAAGAAAATGTTCTTGCTGAACGTAAAATTTGTCACATTATTGAAATTGATCTCACCCTTCTTCTTCATGCCTCCCTCTCCAAGTTGTTTTGGTTCGAAGTATTCACCACTGATTTGGACATTTGGTCATTGCAGGAGTGGGGTACTACAAATATGGCCTTTGATTTGGACATTTTGGTTGCCAGACATGTTTCCATCTTGTTTTTGTGTGTGTACAGTGAGGGGGAACAATTAGGGTCCCTCATGTTGCTGGCAAGGTATCCTAGGTAAGGGGTTAGAGAGTGTCACCTCTGGTAATCTCTCGCTATACATAATTTTTATTTAATTATAAATTTACTGAATTATAAAAAAACACTAATTGATATGAATTTTCTAATATAATAATGTATAAATTTTTAGATAGATCTAATACAAACAACATTAAAACAATTAAACAAAAACATCTCAAATCCCTCTTCCATAAGAATCTTAAACTCTAAGATAATGTCTTCTCTTAATTTAATTGGCATCATTGTAAAATATGGATTTTTTTGTTCATTTTCTATTTTTGGTTTGGAAGGTGATGTGAAAACTCTTAATTTCATCTTTTAGCCATATTGGCAAATACTAACCAAACTACTTATTGGTTAAAAAACGATAAAAAAACTATACAATATTGTGTCAAAATTAGATTTAAAAAAATCAAGTATTTTGGATGGTACCAATTGGTACTATAAATACTAACAAATTATCATATCATTGAAATTTTAAAAAATAAAGGAACAATTTAAAAAATTGTTATTATTTCCTCCTCTAACTCACTTTCGATGTATCAATCAATTGATCTACGAGAAGAAAAAATATGGAAAAAAAATTTACTCTATAGCTTAGGAAATCCCAATAGGACCAAAACATAGCAAACCCACAAAGAATGTAACACCCCAAATTAGGGGTTAGCAGATTAAGCAAATTTAGTCCGATTTATGTTCTGTCTCTTTGATATTTTGGC
>JANTNU010000003.1:17417015-17429301 GCA_024752395.1 Erythroxylum havanense
CAGTAGTGGTCTCTTGTCGTAGGATATGTACCGGAATGACCTACGGGCGTTCCGGTGGATACCCTATGGTAAGGGGGCGCTACATAATTGATAGTGTTTCTATTGAAGGAGTAAAATGTCACCTCATAAAAGGACACAAGGAATATTGCAAGGATCGATTGCACCTGACTCTTCGCCAAGAGAGGAGAGTATTGATGAGTCAGCAGCCTCAGGAAATGTAGAGGCTTTCGTAGGGCAAAGTAGTCAGCCCTCTCGATCATAAATGCAAGAGTCGCCTGTTTCGTCAGAACAAGTGCCCCCTTTAGACCCGAGATTGTTTCAGGCATTCACTCAGGCCTTTGTCCAAGCTATGGGTCAGATGTCGTAATCTTCTACTCCGGCCCCAATTAAGAAGGGGAACAATTTGATAAGTTGAGGAAGTATGGAACAGTGGACTTCTATAGAGTCACTGATCCTGAAGAGGCTGAGACTTGACTACAAAAGACCGAGAGGATATTGGAGCAGATGGATTATGAGGATGATGAGAAGGTTGTGTATGCTACTAGCTTGTTTCAGGAAGATGCTCTCCATTGGTGGGAGAGTGTGCCGGGGAGTCAAATGAGATCGCCAGTACTTGTATGAGAAGATTTCCTAGCAGTGTATAAGAAGAAGTATCTGTCTGAGTTTTACATTCAACAGAAGCAGAGAGAATTTATAAGTCTCACCCAAAGGGAGATGATGGTAAGCGAATATGAGCACTGGTTTACACAGCTATCCCGGTATGCCGCAGAGATGATGCTGAGTGAGGCAGCTAAGTGTCATCGCTTTGAATCAGAACTGCACCTAGCCATCAAGGAAAAAGTGGTGGTGCAGAATTTCGGTGACTTTCAACAGCTGGTTGAAGCAGCACTGAGGGTTGAAAATATTGAAAACATAAAGAGTGTTGTCAGCAAAAAGAGGAAAGGAAGAGAACAATTTAAAAGGGGAGGTGGTGCTCCTATGTTAGGGAGGAGTATCAGGACTTTCCCTGCGCAGTCTGAGGATAAGAGCAGTAGAGCAAGCAAGCTTAGACAGATGAAAACTGTCTCACATCAAGCTTCAATGGCTCGAGCCAGTAGGAGGGGAGATGGGGATAAGCCGCCCATCCCCAAATGTGATCACTGTGAAAAATTTCACAAAGGGGAATGTTATTTACTGATTGGAGCATGCTTCAATTATGGGGAGAAATGACACATGACAAGAGAGTGCCCTCAGAATCCAAGACATGAGAGGAGTCAGATGCAACCTCCAAAGAGGATTGAGACAGTGGGACACATGACAATAACGAAAGTGGGTAGTAGAAGTTCTGATGCGGCCAAGAAAGTGAACCCTCCAGGGAGACCGAGGGGACAAACACCAACTAGAGTGTTTGTTATGACAAGGGAGGATGCAGAGACAACCCCAGAAGTTGTAACCTGTATGATTAAACTATTTAATGAAGATGTTATTTTTTTGATTGATCTGGTTTTTAGTCATTCATTTGTGTCATTGAGTAGAACCGTAAATGATAGAGAATTGAGCTCATTGGATACTCCTTTGTTGGTGAGTACTCCAATCGACCCATGTATTATTATTACTCAAGTTTATAGAGACTGTGAGATATATAATGGGGAAGAACGGTTAGTGGTGGATCTAATGCCATTACGAATGGGAGGATTAGGTGTGATTTTGGGAATGGACACCTTGAAAAAATATAATGGTAACTTGGATTGCAAACAGAAGATCATAGAATTTGAAATTGGCAATGGTAGAAAGATGGTGTTTATGGGAGATAGAAAAATGAGTCCGACTAGAATGATTTCGACTTTAATAGTAGAAAAATTGATAAGGAAAGGATGTGAAGCATATTTGGCCTATGTGGTGGACACAAAGGCAGATAGAGATAAGGTAGAAGAAATACCTTTGGTTATGAAATTTTCGGATGTCTTTTCCGAGGAATTACCAGAACTACCATCACCTAGGAAAATGGAATTTTCCATTGAGCTTCTTCCAGGCACGATGCCAATATCAATTCCGCCTTATAGAATGGCTCCGGTGGAATTAAAGGAGCTTAAGGAGCAGTTAGAAGATTTGTTAGAGAAAGGGTATATTAGATCGAGCTCTTCACCCTGGGGAGCTCCGGTCCTTTTCGTAAAGAAGAAAGATGGATCGTTAAGGATGTGTGTGGACTACCAGAAACTCAATCAAGTCACCATCAAGAATAGATATTCGCTCCCACGGATAGATGATTTGTTTGATCAGTTGCATATGGCAAGAGTCTTTTCTAAAATAGATCTGAGATCGGGTTACTACCAGTTGAGGATAAAGGAGTCTTATGTGAGGAAGACTGCTTTTAGAACACGGTATGGCCACTTTGAGTTCTTGGTCATGCCTTTTGGGTTAACGAATGAACCTATAGCTTTCATTAACTTAATGAATAGAGTCTTCAAGCCTTTCTTAGACCAGTTTATCATCGTCTTTATTGATGACATATTAGTTTATTCTAAGAGTGACAAGGAGCATGAGGAACATTTGAGGCTTGCTTTGAAGACTTTGAGGAAGGAAGAGTTATATGCCAAATTTGATAAATGTGAATTTTGGCTAAGGGAAGTGGTGTTCGTTGGACATGTAGTTTCGAAAAAAGGACTGCATGTAGATTCGAGAAAAATAGAGGTAGTTGTGAAATGGGAAACACCTAAGAATGTAGCTGAGATGAGGAGTTTCTTGGGTTTAGTTGGATATTACAGGAGGTTTGTGAAGGGCTTCTCCATGATAGCAGCTCCACTTACCAAATTGTCTAGGAAGAATCAAAGGTTTGTGTGGACAGATGAATGTCAGAAAAGCTTTGAGAAACTTAAGTACAAATTGATGAGTGCACCGATTTTGACTTTGCCTTCGGGTAATGATAGATACATAGTGTATAGTGATGCCTCGAGGAAGGGATTAAGGTGTGTATTGATACAAGGAGATAAAGTGATAGCCTATGCCTCTAGGAAATTGAAACCTTATGAGATGAATTATCTAATGCATGACTTAGATTTAGTTACCATAATCTTTGCATTGAAAATATAGAGGCATTATCTCTATGGACTCACCACTAGGGCATTTACAGATCACAAAAATCTTAAGTATTTGATGAGCCAAAAAGAGTTAAACTTAAGACAGAGAAGATGGTTAGAGCTACTAAAAGATTATGATTTGATGATAGACTACCACCCGGGGAAAGCTAATATAGTAGTAAATGCACTGAGTAGAAAATTGAATATGACATATGTGGAGACATTGTATCTTCCTTTGTTGAAGGAATTAGCCAAACTTAGAGTGACATTGAAACAAGCTGAATCTGATTGTATATTGACTAACTTTAGAGTAAGGTTAGTATTGAATGAGAAGATCAAGTAGTTGCAAAAGCAAGATGAGTATTTAAGCAGGCTTAGAGAAGAGATAAAAAATGGTAAACCTTCTGAAATAGAGGTAAGGGAAGATCGATTGATTGTGGTAGGAAATAAACTATGTATTCCTGATATGCAAAAGTTGAAAGACGAAATTCTTGATGAGGCATATAATGCTCCTTATGCAATGCACCCAGGAAGCACCAGAATGTATAGAGATTTGAAGGAGCATTTCTGGTGGAAAGGGATGAAGAAAGAAGTTGTAGAATATGTTAAACGATGCTTAGTGTGCTAGCAAGTCAAGGCTGAGCACCAAGCACCTTTAGGTAAGCTTAAACCTTTGTCAATTCCAAAATAGAAATGGGAGAAGATTTCGATGGATTTCTTGATGTGATTGCCGAAGACTAGTAGGAAACATGATGCAATATGGGTGATTGTTGATAGGTTGACTAAGTCAACACATTTGTTTCCAATTAGACAGACAGATTCTTTAAATGCTTTGGCCAAGAAATACATAGATGAGATAATCAGACTACATGGGATTCCAAGTTCAATAGTCTCGGATAGAGATCTCAGGTTCACCTTCAGGTTTTGGGAAAGCTTACAGCAGACTTTGGGAACTAAGTTGCACTTTAGTACAGCTTTCCATCCACAAAATGATGGACAATCAGAGAGAACAGTCCGGACTTTAGAGGCAATGTTGAGAGCTTATGTTATAGATTTCAAAGGCTCATGGGATGATCATTTGTTTTTAATAGAATTTGCTTATAATAATTCCTATCACTCAGGAATTCAGATGGCACCTTATGAAGCTTTGTATGGTAGGAGGTGAAGAACTCATATTTGCTGGGATGAAGAGGGTGAAAGAAGACTTGTAGGACCTGAGTTGGTACAGGTTACAATTGAGAAGATTAAATTGGTAAAACAGAGACTTAAAGCAGCTCAAGATAGAATGAAAAGCTACACAGATGCCCATAGAAAGGAGATGGAATTTTAAGTTGGAGACAAAGTGTTTCTTAGAGCTTCTCCATGGAAAAGAGTTTTGAGGTTTGGTAAGAAAGGCAAGCTTAGTCCACGATACATAGGCCCTTATGAGATCATTGAGAAGATTGGGCCTTTAGCCTATAAGTTAGCCTTGCCATCCAAATTATCTAAGATTGATAACGTTTTCCACGTGTCAATATTGAGGAACTACCGATAAGACCCTTCACACATAGTTCAACCTTCAGAGGTTCAATTAAGAGAGGATTTGACATATGAGGAGCAATCAGTAGAGATTTTAGATTCAAAGGAAAGGGTTTTGAGAAACAAGATTGTACAACTAGTTAAAGTCTTATGGAGGAACCATTGGACAGAAGAGGCTACATGGGAGCCTTTAGAAGCAATGAGGGAGAAGTATCCAAACCTCTTCAATGACTCAAGTAAGAATTTCGAGGACGAAATTCTTTTAGGGGGGACAGTTGTTGGATCCTGATTTTCTTCTAAATTCTTATTAACTGTCTAGTTATTTATTTTTTCTTGTTTGTTTGTTTAATTGTTTATTTTTAGAATTGGGTCATTATTTAAAAATTGAGGGAAGGATAGAAATTTGAAATTGGAATGAGGTGTTAGAAATTAGTAGGCTTGTGTTAAGTGGATTAAAGGTGTAGAGCCATAAAAGACAATGGAGGGGCAAAATTCGAAAAGGCAAGTAAGTGAGGGACAATTTTGGAAGAAATACTAATAAAAAGGCTTGAAGTAGAAGAAGAGAGGAAAGAATTCGTGAGCAACCAAAAAGGAGAAGAAAAGAGAGAAAACGTGAGAGAGAGAGAGAAGAGAAGGAGAAGAAAAAAAAAAGCTAGAAAAAGAGGAGGAAAATTGTGGAAAGAAGAGAAGAATCAAGCTCTTAAGGTAAGTTCATCATCTTCTTCTTGCTTTAGTAAAGAAATGGGTTGTTGTGTTGTGAATGAAAAAGTTTAGAGAGAGAAAGGGGTTTTTAGGTTGGGAGTGATTGGAGGAAGAAGATAGGTTTCTAAGTTAGGTTTTAGGTTTTCTAACTTAGATGGACTATGGGTAGGTAGAGTTTGAGTTGGATTTATGTTAATTTCTATTGTGGTAGTTTTGAAGTTTTAGGGATTTGTTGTGATTATGGAAATTGGGAGATTTCCATTTGAATTGGAATTGAATGAAAATTTTGGTTGCGTTAGGAAATCAAGAACAACATACCTAAAAGCAAGAGGAAGGGCTCAATTGAATTTGGATTTTCAAGAGTTTTAAGGTGGGTAATTTATCTATAGTTATTGTGTAATGGGCAAATGTCTTGTGTGTGTATGGTGTGTTAAAGTGATTTGTTTGAAATGTGTGAAGTTGAAATTGCATTATGATGTATGACATTGTGATAAACAATTAAATTGTGTGTATGATCATCTTATGCCAATGCGTTGAGTCATGACACTTTATATGAAGAAAAGCATGAGAATATGATATTGTGAATGATTGAGGTAAGCATGAAATTTGATTGTGTTTGGGTGAGAGAGGAACCATTTCGTACTCACGTGCATGTCGACATAAAATTTTCTCCTGGCTGCCCGCTTGTGGCCCACAAGATTCAAAAAGTGGACTCGTTTCATTCACGGAGTAAACTTCAGTTTCTCTGTTTTGTTCCATGGAACCCTCGAGCCAAATTGTGTGTGCATTTGCATTTTTGAGGTATTGAGTTATAATGACATTTTAAGTGCTATGCTTAGATGTGAATTCCATCCAATACGTTCTATGAGATGATGTTTTAAATTATGAGATGTGTTTTTGAATTGTGAATGTTGTGATTCATTGTTGGTCCATATGGATATTTGTATATGTTTTGTTGTTGGGCTCATCGCCAATGGTTATAAGTATCTTAGCCACTGAGCTGTGTAGTTCAACCCAATATTTTTCCCACTTCTCAGGTGTAGATTGAGAAGATCAGTGATCCTTGCAAGGAAATTGGATAAATTCCAAGATAGTTAGCTTATATACTAAGCTAGCGGCTAGACTTTTGAATATATTTATAAGCATATTGAACATTGAGCATCCAATGTAATTTGGTAACTTATGTTAAGACTGTGATGTAATGTCGATATGTAATTAAAGCTATGTATGGAAACTTTGTATAAATTTCATTTTGATTTAGAAGTGAATTAAGAATGGAAGAAGTTATGTCATGGATGTGTTTATTATCTTGTAGTGTCCATTTCATATTTCAAGTTTTCCAAAGGGGTAGAATTTTGTTATGAATTCAAGGGAAAATTTGGAATGATTTAGGCAGAATGGGTAAAAATTGTCTGCGTGGAAGTTGTAGATGATCTTTCCAGCTTTCCAACGATATAAAGTTTGTAAATTTTGGATATCGAAGTTAAGAGATGTGAGCATTATGAGTTGTGACGTTAGTTTGCATCATCTTAGTTTGGATCGTCTTAATTTGACTTTTGCATCATCTTAGTTTGACCATGCATTGTCTTAGGTTGGATCATCTTAGTTTGACTTTTACATCGTTTTAGTTTGACCATGCATCGTCTTAGTTTGGATCGTCTTAGTTTGACTTTTGCATCGTCTTAATTTGACAGTCATAGTTTTATCGTCTTAGTTTTATCGTCTTAGTTTGACCGTCTTAGTTTTATGGTAGTAATTTTATCGTCTTAGTTTGATCATCTTAGTTTGACCGTATTAATTTTTATTGACATTTTCTGTGCTATTTTTGATCTCTTTAAAATCAAAATCTCCCTTTTTAGTCTTCATGAAAGTTGTAGATCTAGAAGTTTCTTTCAAATAGTTCAAGAACGAACTCAATCTAACATCTGTAAGAAAAGTTATGATAATTGTGTCAAGGGAGATACAAAATGATTAAGGAAATAAACATGTTGGATTCTTTTGGCCATAACTTTGTCGTCCGACCTCCGAATGAGGTGATTCTTGTAACAATAGACTCCTACTGAAATTTTCCTCCTCTACACAAAAATTGATAGCTTTTGGTATTGAATTGAAGAATATTTATGGAAATAAAATGAGGGATCAGTTGGAAGAGCATAACCAGGTTATGAACATATTTTGAGTTTTTAGGCATATATTGAGCTATAAAGCTCCGAATGAGGTGGTTCTTTTTTCTAAGTGAACTAGAGACATAGAGCTAAAATTGTCTTGAAGTAGTCAAATTGAGATGTGGTGTTGGATTGGTGTGGGCATGCCACCCCTGTAAGATGTCGGTTAATGAGGATCATTGAAATAACCCTTCAAGAAAACATGCTCAGAATCAAACATGAATATGCGAATTATTAAGCAATTGTAGCACACCCAAGAATCAACTGAAAGAAATTAACAATTGAGAGAAAGTGAATTTTATCTATCCTTAATGCTAACCTAACTGATTATGAATTATCAGATTGTTGGTTCTAGACTATCCTAGGGTTGATTACTCTCTCTCAAGTTATAGCTAAAATGTTGTAAGCTAAAGAATTAAACTAATCGCCTCCCTGGAAAAAACGCCAAAAACTTGACCGGTTGTTTGTTGTGTGTAAGTTTTAATGATTAACCTCTAATAATCTACGAGCACATAATTCTTAAGCGTTGTATCAAAGGTGTCGATCTCACGTGGAGGGAGTTAATCTAATCCTAAAATCTAAGGCTAAAAACAATAACAAAAATTCAAATTACACGAAACTAAAAATGAGAAATTAATTTAATCAATCAAATTAAGAATCAAACACGAATATACGAATTATCAAGCTATTGCAACACTCTTAGTAATCAACCGAAAGAAATTATCAATTGAGAGAAAGGGATTTTTACCTATCCTTAATGATAACCTAACTGATTATGAATTATCGGATTATTGGTTCTAGACTATCCTAGGGTTGATTACGCTCTCTCGAGTTATAACCATTAACCTTAAATGATAAAACCTAATCAGATTATGAAAGATGCAATTTCTCAATTCACAACTTATCCAAAGCCCTAAATAGTTTTGAATTTCTTTAATAAACTATCGGAATTCTATGCAAGATCTCTCTTCACACAATTTCTCGATTTGATTCAATTCTTGTTCTATTAAATCACCTAACTCTCGTAAGTCCAATTTAATCATTTTTCATTCGGTTCAGTACTCAATTTATTACCGAATTATTCAATCACATAATCAAACCACAACAAATCCAATAAACACACAAACAATTAAATTTCATTAATTCAAGAATAAAACTCTGAAGGTGAGTTTAAAACATCCTTAACATTTTAGATCTTATCATTAATTATTTAATCCAATTCTATATAATCATAAAAATGAAAATAAACAGGAAATACAATCTAAATGGAGGATAGGAGGCAACAACATCAGGAAACCTCTTGATAGGGAAGTAAGTCGAGTCAATTTCTCCTCCTCTTCCTCTATCTCTCAATGAATTCTCTCTATGGTTTCTTAAAATGGCTAATGCAAAAAATCCTCTGCCTCTTTTTTTTGTTCTTTAAATATCCTTTTGTATTTTAAGCAACTTTAGCACTTTTTTGGGGTCCGAAAGGTCCAAAAATCCCTCAAAACTTGACGTTTTTAAGCGTTTGAACGTCTACCAGATGTAGACCACGACTATAGCCCTATAGGCCATGATCATGGGCCACATCTGAGCCTTATGTCACGATTGTGACATATGGGCCATGATCTTGAGCCATTCCTTGCATTTCTGTCACGATCGTGGCATGTAGGTCATGATCGTGGGCTAACTATAGAGCTTCTTTCACTATCTTGGCCTGACATGCCACGATCGTGGGTCGTTGTTTCGACCCGAATGTCTTGGAAACTTCTCTATTCTTTGATGTTGACCCTAAAATACTAGCAAATACATCAAAGTATCTAAAACATATAATATTTAAGCTCAAAGACTTGTACCATCCTATAAAACATTTGAAATATAAATAATTAACAAACTAACACAATTCTAACCATGCACAAAGTAAACGATTGAATTAACAACAAAACGTATATCAAACTATGCCCTAAAATATGACACAATTTACATTTATCAACATTCCCACACTTAAACATTTGTTTGAAGGTTATTTAATACTTTCTGACCCTCAGAGTTAGTTTACCCCTATCAACGTCAATTAAGGAGTAGGTAGTAGCCAAGAATGGTTGTCCAAGGACCACAGGGGTTTTCACGTCTTCTCCAATATCCAATATAAAGAAGACTGTGGGGAAGGTAAAAATATCAATATGTACTTGTACATCCTTAATAATCCCCTTTGGTCGATGAACTGTTCTATCCGCCATCGTCGTTAGTATCTTTGTGGGTTCTAACCCCAATTTTTGACTAAAGGTATAGGGCATCATATTAATACTTTCTCCCAAGTCTATCAATGTCGTATCTATTTTGACTCTATTGATACTGCAAGGAATGTAAAAATCCCCTAGGTTTTTTTTTCTTCTGTTAAGTCAAAATGACTTTACAGAAACGATTTTGATGCAGCACAAATAATAATGAAAAACAGACGAAAGCAAATCGAAAAGCAGACGAAGAAAAGCAGGCGGAAGAAAAACAGATGGAAGCAAATAAAGAGCAGATGGAAGCTAAAATGAAAAACAGACAGAAAAAAAGTAGACGGAAGCTAAATTGAAAAGCAAATGAAGAAAAACAGATGGAAGAAAAGTAGACGAAGAAAAGTAGACAGAAGCTAAATTAAAAAACAGACGAAGAAAAGCAAACAAAGAAAAGCAGATGAATGAAAAGAGGACAAAGAAAAGCAGACAAATGAACAGTAGACGAATGAAAAGCAGACGAATGAAAAGCAGACGAAGAAAAGCAGATAGAAGCAAACCTTGTCAAATCAAGAATCAGTTTGAGTTAGTTACAGAACTCAACTGAATAACCGTTTCTTGAAAGAAACAAGAATCAAGAATCAAGAAGTAGTTGAAGAGGAAGACTATAAATATGAGTCGAAGTCGAAGATTGAAATGTTACAAAAAGCTACAAGTTATGAAAGAGTTACAAAAATTATGAAGATTGCAAAAGTTACAAAAGTTAGCAATACTTAAGAGAAACTATTGTGCAAAAAATCTAGTGCTATTTTTCTGTAACAAAGCTCGAAAAACCTTTCAGTTGAAAGTAGTGCAGATTGCTTGTAGAGGCTAAGTGTGAAAGAATACTGATTGTAAGAGACCTGAAGAGGCTCGGAGACAAAGAATACTTGTAACGTTTTGAAAGATAGTGAAATCTCAGAAAGATATATGAGGAATGGACGTAGCCCACGGTTTGGGATAAACCAGTATAAAAATTATTGTGTCAACATCTCTCAACTCTTAATCTCTCTTATCTTTCAACTTTCGCTCTTACTAGTTTTTATACAAGTTTTTGAAAAATACCTTATAACTTTGATTTTCAGTAGTTCTTGTGAAAAGAACAAATTTCTTTTAACAAAACGTTTTCGAAGGGGCTTAATAAAAAAATATACACAATTCAACCCCCCTTCTTGTGCATTTGTATATTGTATAATAAGTCTTGTATTAACGTTTGATTCACTTCATCTTCTAGGTTATATCAGGGTTTTAATATGCTATATGCTCTTTAACCTTCTTCTTGATTGATTCCTTTAGTGTGAGCCTTGTTTGTAGATGTTCCGTTATGCCCTCAACATTATTTAATTCATCCTCCTTATAATTCTTCATCGCCTTACTTGAAATTGACTTTCGTTGAGCTAAAATAGAGCACGAAAATTTAGGCCAAGCTTCCTTGATTGGCTTAATTATGAGCTCACTTGAAGGGAACTCTATAATTGCTTGTCCTTCTCCATTATCTCCATCTTCTTTGATATGTTCAAGTTTCTTTTCCTAGGTTTGAGTAATGGCCATAATCCATTCCTTTGGTTTAGGTTCAGTATTCCTTGGTAAGGTTCTTGCCTTCTGAGTTGAAATTGCCTCTACTATTTGTCCTATTTAGACCTCTAGATTGTGTACTGAAGAGGCGTGGCTCTTAGTGACTTGCTCAAACTTGCTTTCAAGCCTTCTATGTGTATCCTCCATGGGTCCAACTTTATCTAAAATCCTATCCAACTTGGATTCCATTGAGCTTGGTTTATCTTATTGAAATCTTGGTTGTCCCAATATAGTTTGTTCATGAGGAGTTAGGATGATTCTCCTACCCAGTGTCGTATATGTTGGAGTAGAGATTGTTTCCCCCTCCTTGTCAACTCCCATATAATTAACTTGCATTGGATTACTATCTTTCATTAAGCAACAATCCATCGTATCATGGTCCATCTGTTCACAAAGTTCACACTTTAGTTGCATGAATTTTATCAAAGTTAAGGATAAAGCTTTCATGTTGTTAAGCTGTCAAGTTAAGTTGTCAATTTTCTCCTGCATCTCTGTCATTTGATCGACAAATACAATTCCTTTTTGTTCCTGGAAAGTAGTGGGTTGTTTAATTCACTCGTTCGTCTATAGGTAACTATTATTTGCCATCTCCTCTATCAACTCTTTTGGTTCATCTACCATTTTTCTCATCAGTGATCCTCTTGAATCTACATTATATGTGGGTTACTCCATTATAGAATTTACAACAAGAACTCCTTAGGTAAGTTATAGTATGGGCATTTCCATTACAAATCCTTCTAACGTTCCCACACTTCATAGATCAATTCGTCGTCACTTTGTTGAAGGTTGGTAATCTCCTTAATAATCTTCGTGGTCTTAGTACATTAAGATCCTAAGTGCCTTCATAGCTGAAAAGAACTAGAAATTAAATGGAATCGAGGTAAAATTGAAAGATTGAAGTTGCCCTTAAGGGACATGATGGTATAAAGGTGGACACAGCTGTGTCCATTGTTAGGACCCGACCCGTAGACCGGATCCCAACTGTTGGATCCACTACCGGAGTCCAACCCTTGAACCGTAAAAC
>JANTNU010000003.1:17466068-17495319 GCA_024752395.1 Erythroxylum havanense
TATTTTTCCTTTTTCAAATTTATTACTGCTTATACATTTTCAACTTATTTATGGTCTTGACATTAGTTTACATTTTCAACATGAATTATTATTATTATTATTATTATTCTTCTTATTATTACTAATCAATCAATTGAAATTGTTATTATAATTATTTGCTCAATTCTTGATAATCAAACCTTATTCCAATTAACTTATCAATTAATAACACGTTTTTATTCATCTTAACTATCAGGGGCATTTTTGTCATAGGCACTTTTTTTGTCGTTTTGTCCCCTGCAACCAAACATATTGTATAGAGACGGAGACAGATTTTTTCTGTTCTGTCCGCCTTAACCAAACAGCTAACTGACTCCAGTTTCTGTTCTGTTCAGTCCTGTTCTGTTTCGCCTCCAGCTACTGAAGACAGCAACCATACGGACTATAAGGTTGTCAGGTTATGATGTTCCCTAGACACCTTCTTCATACTATGCTTGTTGTAACTTGGATCAATTTAAAATTGGCTATTAAATTTTCCCTGATCATAGACAATGTGTTTACATAAAATGTGTCCACATCTTACCACTTATGCTTGAAGATTTTATTGTTATTTTTTCTCTCCATATGACATACACTCCCAAAATGGTAGATTAAATAGTAGGTGACTTTGCTGGCAACAGTTGGATTTTAGATGCCCATACCATTATATTCTCCCAATCCTCCTCATTATAATAAGAGTTACAAAGGTTTGAACTCTTAACCAAAGCTCATTCAAGTATATACATTGGAAAAATAAATGGTTCCTAGATTCATTCTCACTATTGTAAAGAATGATGATGGAACTTTAGGTTAGAGAGCCTTTAATTTTGTTAATTGTGTTTAATCTATTTCTTATAGCAAGCCACATTATAAAAGCATTCGTTAGAGAATTATGATTAAACCATATTAAGTTGCTCCATTGCATCTTAAGTGAATGGTCTCTAAAAACCTGATAACAAGTTTTGTTGTTAAACTAATATGAAGTGTACCTGATTCAGATTACCATATCTTCCAGTTATTGTTATGGCTTATAATTAAGAAGATTCTCTTGAATGCAAGTGAAGCCTTTAAGTTTTTTATGCCATCATTTCCCTTTATAAATTCCTTCACTTTGTCCTTGAGATTTAATATATGCCTCATATGAAACACTTTAGGAAATACATTAAAATTGCCCTTTTTACTCCAATTATCAAACCACAACCATGTATTCTCTCATTTCACTATCTTGTATTAGATCTCATATTAAGGTGAATATGCTAACTTAAAACAAGAATCCTTCATAGATTAACTTATTGAATCCTTCAATTGTTGCTATAAGCTTATTGTAACTTATTAGAGCCTTATGTACCACTAATTGTTCTTTTATTGATTTCTACAACTCAATGAGCAAGTTTTGCCATTGTATGACCTTGGGTTGAAAGAGCCTATGATTTCCTTTCCTCCATATAGCATAAAATGAAGATAAGAGCATTTCCTTTACCTATTTCCTGCGTTAAAGCATCTAACACATGATTCATGTCCAATCTTTATGTATAAAAGAAATATTGCAAAGCCTTAAAATTTTTTTCCAGAAATAAAGGAATAAATTACATTGAATGAAAATTTGAAGGAATTACTCTAGCTTATGGCTGCACAAGGTATAAGAATTTGTAATATTGTGACTTCCCCTCAATCTATCAAGGGTGTTGAGTTTATGTATGCAAATAAGTTAAAGGATAAAGGAAGCCTTTGAATTAGCTTGTTGAAACTATACTAATTTATATTTATTCAACCTTGGAGTTGTATTCCTCAATAGTTGTTATAAGATTGATTGGTGAAACATCTTGAGGTGTATCCTAGCCTATGAATAGAGTTTTTATGCTAAGATTAGTTAGAAAAGAAAGGAAATAGCTGTAATCTCCTACCATCATCTATTAATGAGGTTGTATTGATTGTTATCATAGACATTACTAATGCAAGCTATATATGGATTTAAATTCCTTATAACACTAAGATTACTAATTCTAAAGAGGGGACCCCTATTACTCAAATCATTATTCCAAATATTAGTGATAGATTTGCTTCCAATATTATTCTTGATTTCCAGCATGCCTACATCTCTCAGCTTAAAAATGTGCAACATAGTCCAAAAAGTACTATTATTAGGTTTAATACTCCAACAATAGTATAAATTGAGTTCATCTTAGAAAGGACAAACTTTAATTGCACAAACTATTGATTCTTTTATGAAATCTTTCAATTAAAGAATGAAAATATGTATTATTTGGTCTTTTATTGTGATATGAATACCTAAATATATGAAGGTAGTTAGAGTTATATTAGGTTTGATAACAAGTTTGATTGATGATTTGCTCCAATGGTTACAAAAAGCTGACTCTTTTTCCTATTTATGTAAAGACCCGTAAGATCTTTAAAGGCATAAAGAGCTGACATTAAGGCAGTAATTAAGATTGAATCTACGCTTGAGAGGACAAGTAAACCATAAGAAAAGATAAGCTATGAATTTTAATTTATATATTTTTTAATGATATTTGAAGCTCTTTTCTTATTGAATTACATGATCTATAAGCCTATTGAGAACTTTCATTACTAGAGTGAATAAGTAAGGAGACAAGGGGTCCTCTTGACTTAGTTCCTTTGTTCCATTAATGAGTTTAATCACCAACTTCCACTGCATTTAGAGCAAGATGCCTCCAAATCCTTAAGAGATCTGCTTTATTAAAGCAGGATAATTCTGCTAAGCAATATGTACCAAAGCGGAAAAAAATTTGTTAACCTTCTCTATCAAAACCTTAATTGCCTTAACCATAGAGGCTGGGTTAGACTTCAATTCTGGAATTTTGTTTAAGTGAACAACGCCATTTCATTGCAATAATTTTGGATTTTTTAGCATAGGAGAATTAGTTTAAGGGAAGGTTGCCTTCTCAAGATTCTCAATCATTTAGGATATAAAATCTTCATTCCCTACTATAGTATGGACTTCTTACTCCTTGGCTAGAGGCATGACAAGTTCCTTTTCATTTCTTATACGCGACATCAGACTCCACTAAGCATGCCAAATTATTGGTGTCAATATGGAATTTGGACATGCTAAGGAGGAATTCTCCAAGAATTTGCCCGCGACTTCTTATCCATGATATAAGTAGGTTTCAGAAAACTTAAAATGACATACTAAGCTACCAAGATGCTAAATTTTTTGGAAAAGAAATAAGTTAATTTAGGAAAAAAGGGAAGTTTAAGCTATAAAGGGAATTTGAGAATTTGAGATAATAAAAAAGAACACACAACAAAAAGAAAACTGGAAAATTAACAAAAGATATTTTTTTAAAAGTAGTTTGATTGTTTATCTCTTTGGAAATTGTCTTGAGGTTTTATGTAATATGTCCTTCTTATTAGTAGCCTAGCAAATTTATATAGTCTTCTTAACTTTAGGCCGTTTTTCCCATTTCCCAAGTTCTAACTAATTTCCTACCACTATTATTAACTTTAGTCTCAAGCATCTCTCTTGTAACTGCCTAACTTCTAGCCCCACTTGGCCATGTTCTCTATTATGCCCTTTACTAACTTCTATCATGTTCATTCTTCAAGTTATGGACTTCTATCATCTATATGCAAAGAAATTCTCTAGCTAAATATTTACTAAGCTTCTAAATTTTGGCCTACTTTCACTCATGCATCTACTGAGCTAAATTTCTTTTATCATATTAACACCTATAGAGGGAGGCTACAATTGGTTATCTTTACTTAAGCAACATATAAACATATTGGTGTGCTCATTTAGCTTTACCAAAAGGAGTTATGAAAGCCAATAAAAAGTTGAAAAGACTTTCTTTGGAATGATATAGGCAACAAAAACAAGGTACTTAATGTTAAATGGTCATGTATTTGTTTACCAAAGTAGAATAGGGGATTAGGAATTAGTTCTTTCTAAAGGATGAACAAAATTTTGCAAGCCTAGAGATTATGGAAACTATGCATAAACAAGTATAACCTGTAAGTTAAATGGATCTATATCATTTTATGGAAAAAAAAAGAAAGCATATGGACTATTAAGTTTAATCTTAATACCTACTGGTCTTTAAGATAGCTAGTACATAGAAAGGATATAAAACAACCTTTCTTGAAACATAAGATAGGAAATGGTATGAGCACAAATTTCTTATTGATTGATGTCATTCAATTGGCCCCTTACATAAATTAAAGGAGTTCCAATCCCTCAAAACCATTGCTCCTACTCACACCAAGGTCTATAAACTGATCATAGACAATAATTGTAGTTATCCTTTCCATTCTTCTACGGGATCAAGGAGATATTAGAAAAACATACCTGACTACTCTCTTGACCACTCTAAAGAGGACAACATTCGATAGGCTAAGGATAAATTTGTAAAATTCACTACCAAATATTATAAGAAACTTCTATTAAGATTACAATTGCTAAATGTCTAATGTAGTTTAGTGTAGGAATTTAATTTAATTATATCCCATTTTTTATCCTATAGCTTGTACCTACTAGGAAACTTTGAACTAACGATAAATTTAAATTTTCTCTAGCAGACACCACATGGGTTGCTAATTAGGACCTTGACCATTTATACTTCAAATGGATACTCCTATTACTTATGGAATCAAATTCCAACTCTCTTTAACCTACATAACAATTGATTGGATTGGTAAGAGATAATCAAATGGACTTCCAGAATCTAGATGCATGGTAAAGAGGATCAAAGATTATTTAGATTAAGTTTTAAGGCATTGTTTACTTAATATAGAGAGGAAGGAACAATGGACTCTTTAGAAACCAGGTTGTTAATGTTGAAACCAACTTAAAAAGGCTTATCTTTAAGATCAGGATGAGTGTTATTGTGAGGGAATCCATTGCACTTATATCTCTAAGAATGTGTGCTAAGCTATGTTTATAAACTGTCCCTAAGACCTTGAATATGTGTTAAGCTTTTCTTAATTATTTTATACTAATCCTTTTCCATGCTTAAAGGTTGAACTCTCCTTTGAAGTCATACTTGTAATTAGTTTTTTTATGTTAATTAATTTTACTTAGTTAATTTTCAAAAAACTTTTTAATAGATTAAAAACATGAGACTCTCTTGTAATTTAAGCAACTTTAAAAAAAAAACTTTCCACTCTTTAAAATTCCAAAAAAACCTCCTTATAGTTTTCAATTTTCTATAAGAGTACCTTCCCTTAGACTTTTGTTGTTGGTATGACGATTCAACCATAACTTTTAAAGTTGACTAAAACTAACAAAACTCAACTTAAACCAATAATTTAAAATAAGTATAACAAATTTTTTGTTTAAGTGGAGTTTAATTAACTCAAATCAGGTTTAGAGATAAGTTGAATCTTCATAGCAATAGCATTGCATTGGTCCATATGATGTTCACCACCAATGTGTTTCACTATAATTTTTTAACAATGTCTAAGAGAAAAATTTTTTCTAAAACATTGAAAACTATAAGGAGTTTTTCCAAGAATATTAATAAGGAGCTTTTTTTTACTTAATCCAAAAGGGAGCCATGTGTCTTTTACCTAACTTAAAAAAACTCCTAATCTTTAAAATTATCAAAAAAAATTTAGTTTTCAATTTGTTATAAGACTTCTTTTCTTAGACCTTCATCAAAAATATAATACAGCACATATAACATACACTTTAATCAATCAAATGTTACTGATGTAACAATTCAATCCAACTCTTAAACTTGTCATAAGTTAATTAAGCCTGACCCAAATTGATAATTTAAGGTTATTAAAATAAATTATTTATTTAAGTCAAATTTAATTAATTCGAGTAATGTTTAAGAGATGAGTAGATCATCATCAATAACATTTGATTGGTTTACATGTGATATTCATATCACATATATTTCGTCATTATTTTTTAATAAAGGTCAAGAGAATGGATTTTTTATAAAAAATTGAAAATTTTAAAGATTATGAAGTTTTTTAATTAATAAACATAGAAAAACCACATGTTTTTTCACCCTAATTTCCAATAGATAACATTTGAAATTTTAGTATATTTTGAAAAAATGTTATAATTTATTTAAAATATTTAATGTGACCTTAAGATAATAATTTGTAATATGATTTAAAACTAGAAAAATTCATAGATATAGTCTTTATACTACCTTTATTAATCAAAGAAAAGTAGTGAGAACAAAGATGAAAGTTATTTTGCAATATTTAATAGGATCTCATATTAAACTTAATAGATATTTCTTGAATAAAACTTGACATTATAGTATTTTTAAAATAATGTAAAAGCATTCATAAGTTTATCTATTAAAAATAAACTTGAAGTCCACTTCTAACATCATGTGCCCTAAAATTAACTTGGAGAATTCTTTGCTTCCCATTTCTGAAGGAAGTCCAATCTAATAAAATGGGTAGCTCCCACTGCGCTTAAACTGACTGAAGAGCATGCTACGCTACTTGAATAAATGGGCAGAAGAGAATCGAAAGAGGCAGAAGAAAATAATTGTTTTGGTTATATTATAGCATTGAATGGATGTAAATGGCATGAGATCTGGCACAAGATACGATGGTGAGGTAATTTAGAGAGGACGGAGAATTGGGTCCAGTGATTGGGAATATGCGGATGCGGGGAATTGGAATTACGGCAAGTTCCAGGCCTTTATTTTGTCTTTTACTTTGTTTGCCATTTCCAAATTTTTAATACTGAAAATGACTTGGGGAAAGCTCCGCATTTATTCCGTTCACAACTAGTAGACAAAAAAAGAAGGTAATTTTTTCTCCGATTCGTAATAAATATTATTTTAGATATATTTTAATTATTTAAAATAAATATCATTTTTGACTTTATATGCATGTTTATAATTTTTCTTCTAAAATTAACCTTTCATTTCTTTCTCATCTTAATTATACAGATCACAATTTTAAAGTAAAATTAACCTTTTATTTCTCTCTCATCTTAATTAATAAGAGTATATTTATAATTTCATTAGTTTTCTTAATAAGCGTGTATTTTTCTAAAACGACATTTATTATAAATAAGAGGGAGTATATTTTTAGTACAAATAGAAAGCAGTAAGGCAAGGATGTCAAATGTGAGGTGAGAGCTTAGGTTAAGATATTAAATTATGATAAGAGTTTACATTTTGACCTTTTCAGCTAAGCTTAGTATAAAAGTTTGCTATTACGCGTGAAGCATGGCTTATCAATTAGCAACTCTTTTGTAATCAGCATTGGGATAATAATTAGCTAATTAATGAGTTACGTTCATCTTAAACAATTAATGCGAATATATTCACATACAATTAACCTGGAAGCATTTTATGAGTCATCATTCATTTACGTGATGCTTATCTACAAATCACTATTTATTGAATTTCATAACTGATATAAAAGTTATTTGAATTACTCCATAATATTGAACTTTTATTTTTGTTAACTTCATTCCTCACTCTGCACTAATAATTACTTTTAAGGAGATAAATTGACTAATAGCTAAATGATTTCATATATAATTAGGAACATCAACTTTCAAATGAAAATCTTAAGACAATAAATTTTATATATTAACCCATTTCATCTTTATATCTCTTTTTAAAATTTTACTTTTAAATTTACTTCTTCCACATAAATCCATCCACATTACACTATCTTCCTCAACCCATAACTAAATTATTTTCAAATATCTTCTTCCAATAAATCCATCCACATTGCATAAACTAAATTATTTCAAATAACTTCTTCTAATTCCCGCCACATTGGCTTCTTCTTTTTTAAGTGCTAACTTAATATATTATATTATAAGTTAAATAATAATTATATTTAGTCCTCTTTTTTAAGTGTTGCGAGAGTATGTCTAAGGAACCGGAGGGGACAGGGGTGCAGGGGGGTGCTCTGAGGGAGGTTGAGTACTCGAATTATAGGAAGAGGGAGGCATGAACAAATTAAATATTAAAGGGGGGAAGAGAAATCTATAAGAAGATGAGATGTGATGAATACAAAGTATTACGACCCTCAAATTGATTCTTGGAAGCTCTTGGTAGAAAGGCATGAAAGAAGATGAAATGAGTTTGGGAAGAACCAATAACGAAGAAAATTCTATGATAAATCAACTTTTCCTTTTGATTATACACGTGTTCAGACTTCAAAGCATTACCTTTACTTAATTGGTTGTAAAAATTTATGTAAATTGCAAATATTTGTTCCAACTTTTTAAACTATTTCGTGAATTGAGTTTACCCAAAAATGATAAATCCGAAAATAATAACAGAATAATTGGTATATCATTTAAGCACATAATTTTTAAACCATTTTTAACGTGATTACGTTACAAAGGCTATATAATTGTCTAACTTTCAATAAAAAATATTGAATCATTAAATATGTTTAATTTAGAATTGTTGATTAATTTAATAACTTTTTTATGACATAATAAGAACACTATATTCTCTTCTTTTATACATTCAAAGATCATAAAATTACATCACAAGTTCAAACTTATTGTTTAGGATAACTTAAGAATTTGTTAAGGAATGATATTTAAAATTTAAATAACGACACTAAAAAATTTATTAATTAATTATTTAGTATAGATAAGTAATTTAGTTTAGGAAAATTTTAGAATGTTTTAAGGAGTGATATCTAAAATTTAAAGAAGCATATTTAAAGAAGGATACTAAAAAAGTTATTGAATAATAATTTAGTATAGATAAGTAATTTTGTTTAGGATAATTTAAGAATGTGTTAAAGAGTGATATTTAAACTTTAAAGAAGTATATTTAAAGAAGGACACTTATTAAAGTATTGCCCTAAAGGCAATAGCCTTTTGCGCGTTTTATACAAAGTTGTGTATAGACTTTATTTTCAATAATAAAGAAAGGCATATTTCATTAATTTGGTGTTCATTATTTCTGAATTTATATTGATCTATAAGCAAATTAATGAAGTCCATGATATAGGGCATAGCATGAAGGAAATCATAATGTGATCATACTACTGAGATTCCTATCATGTGCAATTATGTTAGTATCTAAATCATCCACAGTTATAGGATTACTGAGATTGGACATCGTTAATCCGAATAGACTAGCACATGTCAAACTCCTTGATTTGATCAAGCAGTGGATCTCAAAATCTGTAAACATGAGATATTTAGCGTTGAGATGTGAATGTTTACTAGAGGTAGTAAGTACATTGGATGACCTACTATGAGATCATCATATAGATGCCGTATTCTAATGTCAATGATGATCTCATCATAGCAATGGTACAAGTATCCTTAGACTTGAGGTACTTGGATATCTTGAATACTGATTCTGTGTTTTGACTCCATTCCTTATTGCCTTACAGAGGTTGCTCATAGGGCGGTGATTGGGTACAACTTAAGATATTCAAAAGTAACTGAGCAGTCAATATAGGATTTACCACTTTTTTGATAGTAGAAGATGATATCTACAGCCTCTTGTTGGGGTCATTACTTGGAAATCTCTAGCCAAAGTACATAAATCATGAAGAATTTCTTCATTGACATATAGAGTAATGAGTTCCAAGACGAGAACTGATATCACTTGGACTGGATTTGACGTACTCAGTCTAGTGAGAGTTGACACTTTGCCCAAACTCACCGGAAACCGAATGGGACACATACGTAAGAATGACTCGGGGGATTCATAAAATGGTTTTGGATATAAATCTATTATATGGAGAGCAATAGAACTAAATTGATCCCAATGAGATCGCGATGTCGATATTGGTGAAATAAGTCTAGTATTTTTCCACACCTGGGACCCGATAGGACCGACTCTAGTATGACTGGACCACTTAGTATGAATAACGTGTGAGATGAGGAAGAGAGGCTTCTTTCATAAGTTACATTTAATGTCTTTAAATGGTAAAAGCACAAAAAATGAAATTTAGAAAAGAAGGATGATGATCACGAGATAAAAAGTTTTTAACATGTTTTAGAAACATTTTTTCTCAAGCCTTCTTCTTCCCGATTCTCACACCATGCTATCATCTTCTTCTTCATCTTCTTCCTCTCCTCTCATGTTGCTCTCCATAGAGAAAAGGTAAGAGCTAGCACTCTCTTCTTTATTCTAGCTATTTTTAGATCAAAAAGTTTGATTCGATTATATTCTCTCATCTTTGCATGGGTACCGTTAGAGATGGTATAGTTTGGTCATTGTAGTTTGCAACAATTCGACGAGTAGAAGATCAAAGAACGAAGGAGACTGCACACAAGGTACATGGTTATTATATAAATGATTGATTTATGTAAATGCTATGAATTCCTATATATAAAATGAAAATGTATGTGACTTGGGAACATTTAACTAGGTTTTGTGGTACTTCTTTGTATAGATACGTAGATCCTAGACTTCGGGAAAGTCCTAAAATAATTTTTTTCCGCACCATGTGTATATGATGCACGTACTAGGATCTTTTTATAGTGGTATCATAGCCACCTGTGTCCCATATAAAGGCGAAACCATAACATGTGTGATGCTATCGATTGGTAGTGACTGTTGTGCATGCTAATTGTGTTGAATTTGAAATGAGCATAAAGATATTGTTTTTGAAATTTTATTTACCATATTTACTCATGAGATGTTGATGAATATGTCTGTTGAAGGGTAAAATTTATCAATGTGATTTGATATGTTTTTGCTAATTAATTTCCTATTGTTTTGGTTACTGTGTTTATGCATATTACATGAATAGGCATGCTTGCAAATTCGAGAATAAATTCTTAAAAGTTTGTTTTTGGAATTTTCTTTCACCAATATCTTTCTAAGCTGTTTACATAGGCCCATGAAGATGGAAAAATATTTTTGAGGTGATTGAATATTTAGTTGAGAATTTCTTGTGCACTATTGGGAATGTCTGTGATAAGGAACACAGATTCTAGATTGGCTTGTTTCAATGATTTTTTCAACAAAAGACAGAGTTGGATAGTTTTGAGTAAAACTGTTGGACCTGGTTTGATTGAAATATTAATTGCATGTTTTTTTTAGTTTCAATGCCTTGGATCATTTTTTATGTGATTAGAAATATCTTAAATTGATGTTGTATGCATACCAAACTGATTTACTGGAAGTTGGCTTTCCAAAAATTTTCGAATGTCAAATATGTCATATTATCATCTCGTTGGTATATTCAGTTGTCGAGATTATTTTGGTTGTCACAATTTATGCAACAAGTGCTAAAGTAGTCTTGATGAAGTGGAAACTACCTAGAGATACTTAGGGTGATAGTTTGATGTTCTCAAACTATTTGGAAATCTAAGAGAATAATATTGTATTAATCTATTTCAAGTATTTCATGTCTAGTATGACTAGATATGGAAAGCACGATACAATTAAAGTGTTTAATTGGTACATCAGAGTAAAGGGTATTACACTTGGTATATTGGTGTTTTGAATTAAAACTGAAAACATACAGATTAAGAAATTAGCCGATGCCAATATTAGAAAGCAATTCGGTTCAAGAGTTGAATCGAACATCAAATCTTTAGATGCATAACACGTCACAACCTATATAGAAAAAAACTTGTGAGATGATTGAATTAAAGAATGCATGCTAGCGTTGGTTAGGTGGGATGATGGATGATTATGGACATATATTCAACGTATTGATGAAACATCCTAACTGATTCCATATAGTCATTGCGACTATAATCCTACGACTTAGAAGAGACCAAAGTATGAAATCCCTCACAAATAATATGAAAACTAAGGGGTTGTTGGGTAAACCCAAGCTCGCTCTATACAGATATGTTTGAACCATTGAAATAAGATTTTTGGATTAATAGGTCAGTTTTCACTAGAAGCATTGATTTGTTGAGTAAACTTAAGGTTAACATAGACAGAGGCACAATTGGGTAGCGTACATCAGATGTACGTGCATCAAGCGTTGATAACCAAATGTGTGTGCATACATCACGAGTTGATAGCACTAGCCAATATTTTCATCTATTACACAATTGATATGATCAATACCCACCGATTGACCTAAGGTGGCTTGTTAGGTAAACCCAAGGTCATTCTTAGTAATGTCAGATATTAACCCACTAGGACATTTTGTCATAATTTTTCTTGGATTCATAATGAGGGCTATGGACTCTTTGAAACTAATGGGGTCCATATGCATGTTATGCAAGTCCTTATGATCATGCATGTATTTATATTATAACATTCTTTCTCTCCTCAAATTTAAGTTGATCAAAGATATCTTCCAATGTGAATTTGCGCTCACTTATGGATTCTAATAAATTAACTGGACCTAATTTTCTTGATTGGTTGAGAAAACTGAGAATTGTTCTCAGATTTGAGGAGCTAGGCTATGTCCTAGACATTCTACTTCCTGATCCACCTGTTGTTGATGCTTTTGATTAGGATCAGAAAACATATCATAAGCACCTTAAAGATAGTGACTTGGCTACCTATATTATGCTAGCCTCTATGTCACCAGAGCTGTAAAAGTAGCATGAGTCTATGGATGTTAATACCATAGTGTTTCATCTTAGAGAGCTTTTTGATGAGCAAGCTCGGTCTGAAAGGTTTGAGACCTCGAGGCTGCTCTTTACGAGTAAGATGACTCTAAGGACATCTACAGTGTAGTATGCACTGAAGATAAATGGTTATATTGAAAGGTTGGCCATTTTGGGTTTTGTTATGGATTATGAATTAAGTATTGACTTAATTCTGGTTGGATTGTCTAATAGTTATTCACCGTTTGTGTTGAACGATCGAATTAATCAAATCTCCACGACAATCCCTGAGTTGATCAATCTGTTCAAGATGGTAGAGCAAGCTATCAAAAAGGATAGTAAGCCAGTGTTAGTGGTGGACAATTCTTCTTCTAGTTCAATAAAAAAAGAAAATAAAAAAGAAAAGGGTTAAGAAACTAAAAGGAAGTGCATCTAAAAAGAAACTCAAAGAAACTACGCCGAAAGGAACTTTCTTCCATTGTGCCAAGACTAGCTACTAAAAGTGAAACTGTAAACTCTATCTACAGTCCTTGAAGAAGAAACAGGCATCAGGTACTCTAGCTCCTTTAGTTATGTTTGTCATTGAGGTTAATACTGTTTCTGATCATAACATATAGGTATTAGATATTGGTTGTGACTCACACATACGTAATGATATGCAGGGCCTCGGGGATAGTAGACAACTTATAAAGGGAGAACTGGACCTATGCGTAGG
The DNA here is from genome assembly GCA_024752395.1 of Erythroxylum havanense. NCBI lineage: Eukaryota > Viridiplantae > Streptophyta > Magnoliopsida > Malpighiales > Erythroxylaceae > Erythroxylum > Erythroxylum havanense. Next base: position 17,479,280 of record JANTNU010000003.1, read on the forward strand.
CAATGGAGCAAGAGTTGTTGCATTGGCCATAGGCACATATTTGTTGTCACTCCCTAGTGGACTTGTAATTAGACTAGATTATTGTTATTTTGTACCTAGTTTAATACAGAATATATTGTCTATTTCTTGTTTAATTAAAGATGGTTTCCATTTGAATTTCAATAGCAATGGTTGTTTTATTAGTTTGAATAGAATGCTTTATGGTATATGTTGCATCTAATTATGAATGTCAATGACATGAAAAGACATAAACGAGATAATTTAAAATCAACTTACTTATGGCGTTGTTGCCTTGGCCATATAAATGAGAGACATATAGCTAAGCTCTACAAGAGTGATAGTTTCGGGTCATTTGATTATGAATCATATGACATGTGTGAATCTTGTTTATTAGGTAAGATGACTAAGTTACCTTTTAAGGGAAAGGGTGAACGAGCGACTAGAGTATTAGACCTAATACATTCAGATGTATATGGTCTGATATCTATCCATGCCAGAAGTGGTTTTCTTTACTTTATTACCTTCATCGATGATTATTCTCGATATGGGTATCTGTATTTGATGAGATACAAATCTGATGTATTTGAAAAGTTCAAACAATTTAGAAATGAAGTAGAAAACCAAATTGGGAAAGGTATTAAGACATTATGATCTGATCGAGGTGAGGAATACTTAGACCGAAAATTTTTAGATTATCTCATAGATAATGGGATTTTATCTCAATGGACTCCACCTTACATACCACATCATAATGGTGTGGCCAAAAGGAGAAACCAAACCTTGTTGGACATGGTACGGTCTATGATGGGCTTTGCAAATTTACCAAAATCCTTTTGGGGGTATGCACTCGAGACAGCTGTTTATTTGTTAAATGAATTTCCATTAAAGACAGTTGATGTTACTCCATATGAGATGTGGACTAACAAAAAATCCTATCTTTCTCATTTGAAAGTTTGGGGTTGTTCGGCTTATGTGAAGTGGATACAGTCAGATAAACTTGATGCGAAGTTGGACAAGTATTTGTTCATAGGATATCCTAAAGAAACAATGGGTTATCAATTTTACCTTGCTGAGGAACAAAAAGTGTTTGTTTCAAAGCACGTTATTTTTTCACAGAAAGAATTTCTTTTAAAAGAAAACACTGGGAGCAAAATTGAATTGGAAGAAGTTCAATATGCTCGAACAGACATGGATCAACTGCCTGAACCTGAGATTGTGACTCATACAAATGAAGTAATAGTTGAAACTTCTTCAACACAGGAAGTTCGTAGGTCATATAGGATATGCTCTATTCCTAAGAGATATGGATTTCTTGTTATTGAACAGAATGACGTATTACTTATAAAAGATAATGAGCCTACTACCTATGAAAAGGTTCTGAAGAGTTCGGAGTCTAAGAAATGGCTTAGTGCCATAAAAGCATAAACGGATTCCATATATGAAAACCAAGTATGGACTTTGGTTGAGGCACCCGAAGGAATAAAACCCATAGGGTGTAAATGGGTTTTCAAAAAGAAAACTAACATGGATAGTAATATGATTACCTATAAAGTAAGGCTTGTGGCCAAAGGTTTCCATCAAAGATAAAGAATTGACTACGATGAGACCTTTACCCTAGGAACAATGCTTAAATCCATTAGGATACTCCTAGCTATTTCGCTCATTATGATTATGAGATATGACAAATAGATGTGAAAATAGCTTTCTTAAATAGAAATCTAGCCGAGGATGTGTATATGAAACAACTAGAGGGCTTCATCCCTTATGATGGCGAAAATGTATACAAGCTTTAGAAATTCATCTGTGGATTGAAACAAGCATCCAAGAGTTCAAATATCCGCTTTGATGAGATAATCAAAGAGTTTAGTTTCTCACAAAATCCAGATAAACCAAGTGTGTATAAGAAGGTCAGTAGGAGTGCAATCGTATTCCTTGTACCATATGTAGATGACATATTATTACTAAGAAATCATATCTTTATGCTACAATCTGTGAAGATTTCGTTATCCAAACAATTTGCCATAAAAGATATCGATGAAATAACTTATATCCGCAGGATAAAGATCTAGAGAGATAGATCGAAAAGGTTGCTTGGTCTTTCACAATCAACGTACATAGACAAGATGCTAAAGGGGTTTAGCATGAAGCAGTCTAAGAGAGGGTATCTTCCCATGACTCATGGGATAACACTCTCGAAATCTATGTGTCCTAAGACAGAAAATGAGAGGACACGTATGAATATGATCCCGTATGCATCTGCAGTAAGACCTATCATGTATGCTATGCTATGTATGAGACCCGATGTATCATATGCTCTAAATGTTAAGAACAGATACCAATCAGATCCTGGTGAGGGTCACTGGTTGACTATTAAGAATATCTTCAAATACTTGCGAAGGACTAAGGATATCTTCTTGATATATGGAGATAAAAATCTAAAAGTGAGTAGGCATACAGATTCTGGATTTCAATTTGATAAGGATGATTCCAAATCTCAATCAGGTTATATATTGACATTGAACGGTGGGGCGGTCAGTTAGAAGAGTTCCAAATAAGAGATGATTGTCGATTCAATAATCGAAGCAGAGTATATTGCCACTTCAAATGTAGCAAAGGAAGCAGTTTGGATCAAGAAGTTTACTAAAATTGATATGGTTCCTAGATATAATGGGCCTATATAGTCGTATTATAACGACAATGGGGCTATTATGCAGGTGAAGGAACTAAAGTCTCATCAACAATCCAAGCATGTACTATACAGATATCATCTGATTAGGGAGATCATTAGTCAAGGTGATATATAGATAGAGAGAATTCTCACCGAGCATAATATTATTTATCCGTTAACGAAGCCATTGTCACAGAATAGCTTTGATTCTCATTTACTCACCTATGGTGTTAGATACCAAGGCGATTGGTTTTAGGTCAAGTGGGAGATTTGTTAGAGTATTGCCCTAAAGGCAATCGCCTTTAGCGCATTTTGTACAAACTTGTATACAAACTTTATTTTCAATAATAAAGAAAGGCATATTTCATTAATTTGGTGTTCATTATTTATGAATTGATATTGATCTATAAACAAATTAATGAAGTCCATAATATATGACATAGCATGAAGGAAATCATGATGTGATCATACTATTGAGATTCCTATCATGTGCAATTATGTCAGTATTTAAATCACCCCTAGTCATAGGATTACTGAGATTGGACATCATTAATCTGGATAGACTAACACATGTCAAACTCCTTGATTTGATCAAGCAGTGGATCTCAGAAACTGTAAACATGAGATATTTAGAGATTTGAGATGTGAATGCTTACTAGAGGTAGTAAATACATTGGATGACCTACCATGAGATCATCATATAGATGTCCTATTCTAATGCTAGTGATGATCTTACCATAGCAATGGTGCAAGTATCCTTAGACTTGAGGTACTTAAGGATATCTTGGATACTGATTCTGTGTTTTGACTCCATTCCTTATTGCCTTGCACAGGTTGCTCATAGGGTGGTGATTTGGTAAAACTTGAGATATTTGAAGGTAATTGAGTAGCCAATAGAAGATTTACCACTTCTGTGATAGCAGAAGATGATACCCACAACCTCTTGTCAGGGTCATTACTTTGGACCCCTGGCCAAAATACATATGTCATAAAGAATGTCTTCATTAACATTCAGAGTAATGAGTCCCAGGACAAGAACTGATATCACTTGGACTGAATTTGACGTACTCAGTCTAGTGAGCGTTGACACTTTGCCCATATTCATAACCAAGTGGGGTATAGGATGGTGAAAGGATGACTTGCACAACAATTATATTTAGGAGGGTTCGTGAGATGGTTCGTGATGAGCACGGGTTCATCCGTCAAACTACTTATATTTCGATCAATTGGGGGTCATGAAGTTTTGTTAGACGTCGTTCATGACTTGCTTGGATTAAGTGTTAATCTAAGTGTCCAACATAACTGGAAACTTGATAGGTCACACGCACAAGAGTGACTCGGAGGATTCATAAAATAGATTTAGATAGAGATCCATTATATGGAGAGCAATAAAAGCAAATCGATCCCAATGAGATTGCGACATCAATATTGCTGAAACAGGTCTTTGGTGTTTTTCCACGCAGGGACCTGGTAGGACTCCAGTGTGACTAGACCACTTCAGCATTTATATATATATATATATAATATGAATAACGTGTAAGATGAGGAAAATAGGCTTCTTTCATAAGTTACATTTAATGTCTTTAAATGGTAAAAGGACAAAATCACTAAAAGACAAAATGAAAGTTAGAAAAGAAGGATGATGATTGTGAGATAGAAAGCTTTTAACATGTTTTAGAAACATTTTTTCTCAAGCCTTCTTCTTCACGATTCTCACACCATGCTATCATCTTCTTCTTCATCTTCTTCCTCTCCTCTCACGTTGCTCTCCATAGAACAAAGGTAAGAGCAAGCACTCTCTTCTTTATTTTAGCTATTTCTGGATCAAAGAGTTTGATTCGATTAGATATCCAATCTCTGCGTGGATACCGTTACAGACGGTCTTTTTTGGTAGTTGTGGTTTGCGACAATCAAACGAGTAGAAGATTAAAGAATGAAGAAGATTACACACAAGATACATGGTTATTATATGAATGGTTGATTTATGTAAATGCCATGAATTCCTATATATATAATGAACATGTATGTGACTCGGGAACATTCAGCTAGGTTTTATAGTACTTCTTTGTATAGACACATAGATCCTAGACTTCGGGAAAGTCTCGCAATAATTTTTTTTGCTTTCCACACTGTGTGTATATGATGCACACACCGGGATTTTTCTACAACACTAAGATAGTTATTAATTAATAATTTAGTATAGATAAGTAATTTTGTTAATGATAATTTAAGATTATATTAAATAGTGATATTTAAACTTTAAAGAAGTATATCTAAAGAAGGACACTAAAATATTATTAATTAGTAATTTAGTATAGAAAATTTAAGTTTTAAAGAAGTATGTTCAGAGAAGAGCAATGAAATTTATTCATGCTTCAACTTTTTAAGTAACTTTTTATATTTATTCAATCTTCAAAAAGATTTCAATTTCTATTTCCTATTCGAATTGATTTTTTTAAATGTTTTCAGTTCTTTTTCAACATCTTTTCTGTTTCTTCTATGTATACTTTGAATCATTATGTCAAGCTCACAAGTTAATTCTTATTTTTATTGTTTTTTCTGTTGTTGGTTGTGGTGATTGAAGTCAAATATCATATTAGATATAAAAGACAATTGTGACGATTGAAGTCAAATATCATATTAGGTATAAAAGACATAAGAATCAAGAAGCCAAAGTTAAGTAGTATTATCATTTTTAGACTTTTATCTTTCCTCTTTTTGTTTCATTTTTCCTCTTTGGTTTGTTATTTTGTGACTTATTTTCGTTTTAATTATTATTTTGAATTATTTTGTATAAAACTAATAATTAATTTTCTCATATTTTCAAGTTAAAGTTATAATGGAGAATATAGAATCATTAGAAAAAGATCTGATGAATATAGTATCCTCTACTCGTTGTAAGTCTGATCCATCATAAAATTATTTTTTTCTCAAGCATATGATGGAAATATTTTGCTAGTGTTAAGGATAATATAGCTTCTTGTAAAAAAGTACCATTCGATATACACGAGATGATTGAAAAGTATTTACAACAATAAGTAAAAAGGAAAATAAAGAGACTCATAGTATATCTTTTAGAGATGATAAAGAACCACAAGTATTAGACAAATGAAAAAGGAAAAAGGAAAAAGGAAAGTTACTATTGATATAGATTCTTAATTTCCTCCAAGAACTACTCCTAGTTCTCAATCTAGTTTAAAAAGTGTTTTGGTTAATAAGGATGTTATATTGTGTTATAAAAGAGCATGGGCTAGATGGTTTTAGCATTCACATATTCCTTTAAATACTTTAAGTTCGCCATATTTTCAAGAAACAATAGATGCTACAACAACAATAGATACAGGATTTAAGGTACCTTCTTATTATGAGATGCATGTGGCTTTGCTTCAAAATTTAAAAAAGGAATGTTAGTTAATTATGGATATATAAAAGTTTGGCTGGGAATCAACATGGCACATTATTATGACAAATGAGTGGATTGATCAAAGACAAAGAACCTTGATTAATTTATTGGTTTATTATAATATTAGAACAACTTTTATCAAGTCCATTGATGCTTCTGCTATGATAAAAAGAGCTAATGCTTCATCTGAATTATTTTATGAAAATGTCGAATAGGTTAAACCAAAGAATGTTGTGCATTTTGTTACAAATAATGGAGCCAATTATATATCAGTTGGGTACTTATTACAATCAAAGTATGGGCACATTTATTAGTTTCCATATGCTATTCATTATATTTGTGTATAATCATATCACATTTTTTTCATGGTTAAGAAAGTAAGAAGATTAGGTTGAGATCACGCTTCTTGTTGCTATTGAGCTTGCAACTAAATTTATTACTTTGAAAAGTATTTATAAACATAAGCAACTATGTCAAAATTTAGTCAAAAGTAAACGTTTTTTAAGTTATAAGTTATCAAATAGTGAAAAAAGAAGAAGCTTGTGCTATTATTCCAAATAATAAATTTTGAGATGCTTGTTTGATCATTGTGAAGATTGTGGCTTCACTTATAAAATTGTTAAGGATTATCGACTCAAATGGGAATCCATCTTTAAGGTATATATATGATGATATGTATAGAGCTCACAAAAACTTATAAATCTCTTAATGGGAAGGAGGAATTGTACAAGCCTTATATAGATATTATAATTGACGGAAGATGAGATAAGCATCTTACTCAAAGGATCCACTTAACAACTTATTTTCTCAATTCTTATTGCTTATATAGCAGAGATGCCTGTACAAATAATATTATGAGCGAACTGTTTAATGTGAATGCAAAGATATTTTCTCTGTTGAAGAGCAATCACAAACGAGAAATGAAATTAAATTATATTGAGAAGGTCTAGAGAATTTTGCTAGAACATTAACAAAAAGAGAACTTATGATTAAAAAAATGCAGCTTGATAAGTTTGTATACTTTTAAGTCATTCTTTACTTATTAATAGTATATATTTTTATTTTTCATAACTAATAATTTAAAATATAGATAAGTGGTGGAGATTATCCAGTGAAAGTGTTCCAACTTTGAAAAAACTCACTATTAGATTACTCAATTAAACAACTTTTACATCAGGTTGTGAACGTATTTAAAACATTTTTGAACGTATCTATACAAAGAAATGAAATTGTTTGAAACATCAAAGACTTAATGATCTTATTTATGTTACTTATAATAAAGAATAGTATTTTATACTTTTTTTATTTCATAATTTTATTTTATTATTAACTTTATAAATTTTCTATTATTTATTCAAAGCCTTAGTAAGAGGAGAACGTATGATTTAATTGATATTAATTGTATTAAATATACTAATTTTTGGTCAAAGAAGAAGAACTATCACCTGATTTCGATTATAATGAACTTGAAAAGGTGATTTATGAAGAAAATGTATTTGTCACAATGAATGAATTAAGAATATCTATTGATGGTCAGTTCATATCTTCTTTGATCATATTTAAGTTAAAAGTACAATGTATTACAAATTTACAATTGAGAATAATTGCATACATTACTAATTTATAATTTTATTTGAATGTAGTAAAAAAAGTTGAAACAAATACTTTGAATGAAAGCGTGGTTTAGGAGTCTTTAAATAGCATTGAAAAATTTGAAACTTTTAACGATTATGAGATACAATTTCTTTTAAAAATACAATTTTGATTTTTATTGTTATTTTAAGTTTTATATTAGCTTTAAATTTATTTATTATTAGTTAATTATATAATAATATACATTGGTATATTTTTATTTCAATAAAATATTTTATTTTACTTATTCTTATAATTTTTACTTCTTATTTATTATATACTGATTTTATAACGGTTAAACACTAATTAAACTTTAAAATTTAAACTTTAAACTTTAAACTAAGAATTCTAATTTTTAAAACATTGATCCGTAAACTAAAATAGTCACCAAATGGCCTAATGCAAAAAGCTTATAGCCACAGGAAATCTTGAAAATTTTAACACATAAGATACTGTCTAACCAAAGTAAGATAAAAAGAAATCCTTTTGGACCTCCTTTCCTAAGCAGACAGGACCTTCTCAGTGGTCAGTCCTCAAAGCACAGGACCACTAGTGTCACCACCAGCATTCTCTTCTATAAATTCCTCGAACACAAATCCTGTCTTCTCCCACAAATATCCCTTCCTCTCTATTGACACCAATCCTATCTTCTCTATCAAAGCAACAAAACAAAACAAAACATGGCAACATCATGTCCTACATTTATTGGATCAGACAACCTCTCCAATGATGCTCCCTCTGTATCGTCTTCGGTTGTACTCACCCAAGACGACCTCAAGAAAATCGCCGCGTTTAAAGCAGTAGAGTTCGTCCAGTCTGGCATGGTCGTCGGCCTCGGCACCGGCTCCACGGCCAAGCACGCCGTCGACCGCATCGCCCATCTCCTCCGCCAAGGAAAATTGAAGAACATTATCGGCATACCCACCTCCAAAAAGACACACCAACAAGCTCTCTCTCTTGGCATTCCCTTGTCCGACCTAGACTCCCACCCCACCGTCGACCTCTCCATCGACGGGGCGGACGAGGTTGACCCTGATTTCAATCTCGTCAAAGGCCGAGGTGGGTCATTACTCCGAGAGAAAATGATCGAGAGCGCCAGTAAAAAGTTTATCGTTATTGTTGACGAGACCAAGTTGGTGAAGCATGTTGGTGCTAACGGTGCGATGCCTGTGGAAGTTGTTCCCTTTTGTTGGAAGTTCACCCGAGAAAGGTTGCAGAAGTTGTTTGATTACGCTGGTTGTGAGGCAAAATTGAGGTCTAGTAGCGTTGGTGGTGGTGAGAAAGGTGAGGCTTTTGTTACCGATAATGGGAACTATATTGTGGACTTGTTTTTTAAGAGGGATATCGGAGACCTGAAAGCGGCTGGTGATGCAATTTTGGGGCTCGCTGGGGTTGTTGAGCATGGGATGTTTATTGATATGGCTACCACTGTCGTTGTTGCCGGTGAGCATGGCGTGAGATTGATGCCAGATGAGAAGTAGCTGATTGAGGCGGCTTTCAACTTTTAACAAATTAAATTTGGAGCAGTTTCATATTTTGTTGTAACAGTAATTGTACTTATTACAGTTTCGCATCGATGCCAGATGAGTAGTTGATTGAGGTGGGCTTCAACTTTCGACTAATTTGGAGAATTATCATAGTTTTTTGTTGTAACAGTAATTATAGTTTGGCCTTTTCCTCAGAATTCGAGAAACGAAAACAGGAGATTATTCAGGAAAGGAATTAAGGAGATTGGAGGATTTTGTGGGGTAGAAGGCGGAATGACGCCTAACTTGATGTATTAACTCAGCTGTCCTTTCCAAGATATGCTTTCCATTTTTTATTGGGTTATTTATTAGTTAAACTCGGTTTTTGATATATATAACTAATGTTTCGATTTGACTTCATTTAGAAGACTCGCGTCTCGCGAAAACTTATGCTGTGTCCTGTGGCTTGTTATCGACTGTGCATAACTGCGGTCCAAAGTTATCTTCGTAATGCGTGCTCCCTACTGATCATCTGGTTAGAAATGAAACCTTCAGTTGGAAACCTGGAACCCTTATCCTGAGAAAACCTTTCCAAAAGTGCAGAAGATTTCTGATGGCCATAAATCACTTTGGTTAAGGGATTCATTCCTTTCCAAAAGTGCAGATGATTTCTGATGGCCATAAATCACTTTGGTTAAGGGATCCATTCCTTTCCAAAAGTGCAGATGATTTCTGATGGCCATAAATCACTTTGCTTTCCAAAAGTGCAGAAGATTTCTGATGGCCATCAATCACTTTGCTTAAGGGATTCATTCGCTCTAAACGTTACTACGTAAGAGTCTTTCCGAAACAAGATCAGTTGGTTCAATCTTGATAAGCGCGGGCTTGTCGTTTGTTGAATACAATTATGTGCAACTGCAGTTGCGTTAATACCAGATGGTTTCCAGCGTCGGAAGAGATAGATTGGTCTACGGAGTTGCTTCCCCTAAGGAATGAGGAGCCCTTGATGTGGAATACATGAGCTATTCTAAAGATTATCAGAACTCTTGAATTCCAGGAATTGCTGTATTTGATAAATGTGCAAGGATATAATAATGCAGTTGTCCTTTTCTGGCTCATTTTTTGATCGTCTCAATATTGACATTGCTCATTTCATAATCTATGAGTTTTTCCAGTCCTTTCTTCATCTGACATACGGCATTATTGGTGGTGCTATAACTTATCATTCATATCGTAGTTGGGTCACCCCAATCCTTTCTTCCACCATTTGCTCCACTTTAAAAACCTGTTCTAGTATCTCGACAAGCATTTGGCCTTTCTTCAATGGAAAAAGCTGGTTATGTGTGGCAGGGTCCCACTGTAATAAAAGTTATTAAAATATTTATATTTTTAAAAATAAAATTGTAATATTTTTTATTACAATTTTGTGTTCCTCTTTCCTTTCTCTTTATTTTTAAAAGTTATTAAAATGTTTATATTTTAAAAAAACCAGTTTGTGTTTCTGTTTCCTTTCTCTTTATTTTATTATTTACAAATATATAATTAGTTTACTTTTATTTCTTTCTTGCATTTATGATAATTTGGAGAATTTTTTTAGTTAGTGAAATTTATTCAAATCTTGATTTCTTATCTATTTAATAAGATATTGAATCCCATTTAATTTCTACTGCAATATTATTTTAAAGTTTTCATCAATTGTTTGGAAAATATCTACTTCAAAAACTTATCCAACTCTACTCAGTTATATGAAATCCTATCCCTTTTTATCCTTACGAATTCCTTTAAACCAAGATCTAAACTTATATCTTTCTTGTCGTTTAACATAAATTTGTTGTGATAAAACTCTTTTCTTATGTTTAATTAGTAGTAAAAAACAATTCATATCATAATAGTTTAATGATATGAACTTATATTGAAGCTTGGATATCAGAAAAATCTACAAAATTAATATTCAATTATAAGAATCATGTACCTCATATCCAAAATAAAAATAATTGTCTTGATTATCAATCACATTCTAATAACTGTTAAACTTTTCATTACCTTATTTTTATTATCTGAATCACTTTATTAGAAAAATTATCGAATAAAATAATGTTAATTTGATCTCATACACGTTAGAGAAACAAATGTGATCAATTGGATATTCGAAAATAACTCAATGACAATATTAAACACCTCTAATTTTTTTACAAAATTATTTTTCCAAATCTCATTGCAAATATATTAGCAAACAAGTTTATAGAGAATCATGTTGTCTTAACCTGATAAATACATCTATATAATTAATAGTAAAATCAAGAATTTTAAATTTAAAAGTCCTCCGTATTAGACATGTTGGAGAATGATTCAAAGTTAAAAAATGTGGTCTTTGTTTCAAGATAGAATTTAAGAGTACTAAGATAGAGTAATAAATATAAGATCTATTATTTGTTAGAAGATAAAATTTTATCTGTTAAGATAAAGTTGTTATCTATTAAGATTTAAAATTTAAAATTTTTTATTTATTTGGTTAATCTTTACCTTTCCCTATATATTAACTTCAATGTAAAATACATCCCGTCAATAAATTGCGTATCACATTATTTATTTTATATTCTACTTTATTTTAGTTAGTTTCTGATTCTAAAATCCAACATGACATCATAGCTCTTAAAAATCTTGAGGGACTTATGCGTGATTAATGCTTTGCATGCTCAAGAGCGAAGAAGGACAATAAGAGAGCAAGAAAGTAAAAAGATCGTGGAGGGAGCCTATCTAGTAAAGCTTTCGTCTTTGAAAAAAAGGAAATATTCTTCAATATAATCATTATGAGAAGTTTGGTCATGAAGAGAAAGATTGTTAGCATAAAGGAAAGTCTCGATGATTTATGAAAAAGGATTACAAGTTTAACAATAAAAAACAAGCAAATATAGTGTAAGTGATTAAAGAAGACAATCTCTTCTAGTTGGTGAGAAGTGTACCAAGACACATCATAGAGAGAAGTGTTCATGTTGAAGAATAGAGAAAAGTACTCTAATGAGAAGATTAGAGAGAAGTGTTCCAAAGTACAGAATTGTGGAGAGATCAAGAGGGAATGTTGGAAAATGATTTAAAGTTAAAAATGTGGTCTTTGTTTAAAGATAAAATTTAGGAGTACTAAGATAGAGTAGTAAATATAAGATTTATTATTTGTTAGAAGATAAAATTTTATCTGTTAAGATAAAGTTGTTATCTATTAGGATTTAAGCTTTCAAATTTTTGATTTGTTTAGTTAATCTTTACCTTTCATTACCTATATATTAACTTTAATGTAAAATATATCCCATCAATAATTTGCCTCTTGTATTACCTCCTTTTCTATTATATTTTATTTTAGTTAGTTTCTGATTCTAAAATCCAACACAGTATCAAAGCTCTCAAAGATCTTGAGGTACTTATAAGTGATTAACACTTTACAAGCTCAAGAGCAATAAGGGCAATGAGAGACCAAGAAAGTGAAAAAATGGTGGAAGGAGCCTATCTAGTAAAGGTTCTGTCATCAAAAAAGAAAAGAAATATTCCTCAATATGGCCATTATGAGAAGTTTGGTCATGAAGAGAAAGATTGTTGGCATAAGGGGAAGTCTCGATGCTTTATAAAAAAGGATTGCAAGTTTAACAATGAAGAACAAGCAAATATAGTACAAGTGATTGAAGAAGACAACCTCTTCTAGTTGGTGAGAAGTGTACCAAGACACATCATAGAGTGAAGTGCTCTGGAGAATGAGTGATGAGTGAAGTGCTTATATTGAAGAATAGAGAGAAGTCCACATGGTGTCATTCTAAGCCATATTAGCTTGGATCAAGGAGGAACATAAACTCTAAGCCTAAGTATGAGTTTTACTTGATTTTGAATTCTTTTTTAATATTTAAGTTAGAGCCAAATTATGCACAATAATGCATATGAAAATTTCTTCCTATTTAAGGTCGTAACCTACAACATACTCTTAACATTGTCAAATACAACATTGTGTGTTTATTACAATATTCTAAAGTTATTAAATATCAAATGCATCAAAGTAGAAGAAATTAATATTAAAATATATTTCTTAAAACATTATTTTCTTCAGGATCCAATTGTGTCAATTTCAAATATTGTTAATGTAATATTATGTCACTATCATAGAACTCATTTTTAAAATTTAAATATTCACATATAATTTTCTAATTTTTTAAAACATATTTTCTAAATTACTTTAAAATTTATAAAAATATTCCACTAAATTAAGTGATGATAATAATAACTGAAACTATAATAAAAATCCATGTCTTTTCAAGTTTACAAGATCAAATTACATTTGAACGAACCTGACAAGCCTAGGTTCAAAATTTTAGCCCAAGCCCGACCATTAATCTATATGCTCTTGAGTTTTGCATAAATCCATTTAAAGCAAAAAAGCGTTGTAAAAATCCAGCCGTTTTCAGTAGAACACACTGAGCAGCTACCTAAGCCCATGAAACAACTTTCCATTTTTGGTAAAATTAAAATTGAATTAAGCCCTAAAGGCGGACAAGGTAAAATCAAGATATCACACAAAGACCTTATTGATTAACTAGGAACCTTGAGACTAAACTGAAAATTGCTATAACTATTACAAGTTCTGGGAATTCATAATTGATGCAGTCATTTGGAATTTGTTGTTGGAGGTGGTGTTGTGAAATCTGATCCTGTGGATAACTTCCCGATGGAATTGCTCATAGCTTTTGCTTGTGTTTATGAAACCATCTGCTTACTTCATTCCCATGCTTTATTGCTGAATTCCATTGAATAATATGTTGCCAATCAAGTGGAGGATTGCAGAGATTGCACTTGACAAATATCAATCTTCATGGTATGTTGGAGTAGTGTCGATGAAAAAACAAGTGTTGCTATGCTCTTCTGTGCATTCATGCAAAATGCACACCAGTTTAGCATAACAAGTCCGTCAATAGTTGAAAGTCTACGTCTAATCGCACTCCATAAGGTAGTGAATGCACGAGGTAGGACATATTTGGGCCATACTACATTATGCCAAGATACCTTTGCAATGGTACCTTGGTATAGTTTTCTACAGGACAGACTAAAGAACTTGCCATTGCTGATTGGCCTCCAGATATTCTTGTCATCCACATTTGCATTTAAAGTGATGTTATTGTTGGTAGTTAAACATGAAAAGACACCATTACTAAACAGCCACATAACATAATCGATGGAGGTTATGTTTATTCTCGTATAAAAGGAGAATGCAATGAGTAAAAGAGGGTTGATTGCAATAATCTGAAAATATATCTCCCCACATTCTTAGAAAATCTCTCTATACTTTCTCACGAAAAACAAACCATCAAAGATTTTGGGTTTGGGACGTGAATTAATCGGTGACTCTAGTAGCCAACCGTAAAGCGAAACACATCGATCCAGTACTTCCGCATTAAGGTTAGTCCTTATTAATCTACATTAGTATCAGAGCAAGGTTTCTTTCACGTCATATCTCAAATATAAATTTGTTTGTTTATGTTTTGATTTTATATGCGTATCATATAAAAACGAAAACAACGAGTATCTTATGTTTTTGTTCTCGTGTTTTTGTTATATAATCTTGTCCGTGGATTAAGAGATCATATGAATCGAACAATTAGAGTGGGCTTGATTTTTCGTTTTTTTGTCCATGATGTTGTTTTTTCAGTTTTTGTTCATGATGATACATATCAGTTTTTGTGCGTGATGAAACAAAGCGTCTGTAACATATGGTTGAAAAGTGTAGATGAGAGTGAAAAAAACCAGAGAACACGTTGTTCATTAGATATGCATGATACGAAAATCGAAAAGTTTTGTTATTTCTTCTTTAAAGCATTCTCTATGTTTATTTGCTTTAAGGAAGAGACCAACGGTTAAAAGCATATGCTCTTATGTATGAAGGAAATGAGAAATAAAAGCTTTTCTTGATTTTCGTCTTTTATGTATTTATTACATTAAGAAGAGCGTTGACTTTTCAGTGCACAGTGAATGATCCTTAAATGCACGTGATGCATGGAGGCTTGAAACTCTCATTTGTTTTTTGTTTCAAACGTTTGCAAGATTATTCATGGTTGTTCAAGCTCAGTAAAATGTTTTTGATAGAATACCGAAAACATTCTAATAAGCATGTACCTTGATGCAAATTTCGTTTTGCTTGTTCTATTTGTGAATAAAACTGAAACATGCCAGAGTTCATCATAAACATGTTTGTGTTTATATTGATGATCAGTTTTATTTGTAAATGTTTTTATTAAGTGATATGATCACTAATATTATTAAAATAAATTATTATATATTTATGAATGTGTTTTCATATAATATATTTTAAAATATTCCATAAATATGTTTTGTGGGTCATTTTGAATTATATTATATAAATGAGTTTTATATAATTTTGTATATAAATTAGTTTTACATATAATTTTTTTGGCATCTTTGTGATATGTCAAATTAAATTAGGTTAATATAGAAATTCCTAACTCGTTTATGTATGAGTTATATAAATTTGTTTTATGTAAAATTGAAATAAAAATGTTAATAAGTTTTTCATAGAAATTGGTTATGTTAATTTGTTTAACATATGAAATATATATAAATATATACTTTTTTTGAATATGTTTCATGTGAATAATTAATTAAAAATTTTCTAATTTATATCATAAGTGATAATTATGAGCTTAGTGAAATTTTCGATCTTATGATATAAATGATGATATTTTTTGATAATTTAATTATTCAAATATGTGCCTTATCATGTTTATATATACTTGTAGATATGACAACTAAAATCTTGATCGGTGATTTGTCCACCACTGAAAAATTGGATGGGTCCAATTATGATATGTGGCAAAGGAAG
>JANTNU010000003.1:17495419-17509298 GCA_024752395.1 Erythroxylum havanense
GTATACAGTCCAACGGAGCACATTAGGAAAGCAGTTAAGCTAAGATGGATTATTATGAGTGTCTAAGGAAGAATTTTAGCCCGAGCGATTATACTTTGTGTATAAGCATATGATATATCTATGAGCATAAAGAGACAGTGTATGCGTTCGGTGATATTTTGGATGATTTGGGGTATCATGATTATATGAAAGTGGTATGTTAGTTAGATGGTGACTTAATATAATACTACTGGTTCTTTAATGGTCGCACATCCCATTCTCAGTATGACACATGGAATTTTAGAGAGAGGATGTAACTCGTGATTTATGTGGCCGAGTGAGAGTTGTTAGTAGTTAAACATGAAAAGACACCATGACTAAACAGCCACATAACCTAACCGATGGAGGTTATATTTATTCTCGTATAAAAGGAGAATGTAATGAGTAAAAGAGGGTTGATTGCAATAATCTGGAAATATCTCTCACCAGATTCTTAGAAAATCTTTCTATACTTTCTTACGAAAAACAAACCATCAAAGACTTTAGGTTTGGGACGTGAATTAATTGGTGACTCTAGTAGCCAACCGTAAAGCGAAATACATCGATCCGGTACTTCTACATTAAGGTTAGTCCTTATTAATCTACAGTTATTAATCACATTGAAGAGAGGAGGATGTGGAATGACATTTAGTACTGCACCCTTATGCTCCAAAGCAGTAGCAACTGTGTCATTGTCCTGTCTGAGATTTGAGAAGCAAGATCCTCAATGTTCTCCACCCATGAGCCAAGTTTTCGGAGAATGAAATGATGCACTTTTTGCTGCTAAAATGATTTTAATTGACAAACGCTATTCTGAGATGGTACATGGATTTTCGAATTCAACAACTCAACAAATCACTCTCTGTTTTCGTACATAGAAAAGCATATTCTTGACAACTTTTCAACGTTATTAGTTACACTGTACAGAGGCTATTCTTACACTCCAGGTACAGACCCATTTGACTTTCTTTGGTAGAGAATGATTATCGACCAGTAAGCTTCACCACCCAAGCACCACCCAAGTAAAGACCCAGAAGTGGTGCTGCTAGAAGCATCTGGGTCAGAGGATCGGTTGATGGTGTAAGTACAGCAGCTGCAACAACAGCACCTACAACCACGTATCTCCAGATCGACAGCATCTGGTCTCCAGACACTAGGTTAAGTTGTCCAAGTAGAAACTGTATCACTGGAACCTGTAGAACGGTTGAGTTAATCACATCTCGCATCAATTAAAATCAGGGTTTTATCATGCTACAAAAATTTCCAACTAAAGCAAGGTATTGTCATAACAAATCAAAGATTAAACATGTACATACATATGATATAAATGGAACTTAAAAAAGTGTTACAGGTCCTAATTAATACATGTAAAGTCATGAATCCCCAAACCCAGACGAGATTTAATAAAATGAATCAAGAGCTCAGTCAATGAAAACCGATAGTTGCTTTGGTAACGACCTTGCTTGATAGTGGCCTGATTAAGAGCTTGTTTCAAAATCTTTTTGTTTTTCATGATGAATTACTTGGCCATTTGCATATAAATTCTTTTATTTAAACCCTTATTTTGAACTATACAATGTTAATTAATTCTATTTTCCCATTTTTGAGGTAATAATCTAAACCAACTAACCTGAGATAAACTATATTTATATTGATAAGAACTGCTGAACAAGTTTTTCCATTGATTCACTAGCAAATTGTTATAATTTTTGTCTTTTAATTTAAACTGAAATAGCCCCTGAAGTCCCTTTTTTTATTTTATTTAACAATGAATGACTAAAATTGATTACCAAAAAAGGTATAACTAAAATGAAATGTAAATCGGGATTTCCTACTGTTCTTGCCCATCTGGATAGAATTTACAGAAAAGGATAGATTGGAACCAGTAGTTCTTATGCCAAGCATTTTCTTTGTTCACACAGTAAAGTAAGTGGTAATATCGAAATTTAAATAGTAAGGATGCATTAAAAATTTACCTGGAAAGACAAGCCTGTGCTGAACATGAGAACAAGCACAAACTCAAAGTATTGATCAATGGACCACAAAGATTCCACAGCTCCTTCAGCGTAACTGACAAAGAAATTTAATGCTGCTGGCGTAAGAATCAGGTAGGAGAAGATAACACCAGCATAAAAAAGCACTGAAGAACCCAAAACAATCGGCCCTAAGAATCTCCTTTCTGCTTTTGTCAAACCAGGAAGAACAAAGGCAATAATCTCGTATAGAATAACTGGGCTTCCCAAAAGAAGGCCACAATATCCTGATACCTACAGATCAGCAAGGCAGCACATTAATTGAATACCTTGCTTTTCACCTTTACACAAGTAACATTTAAGGAATGAGAATGTTTGCACATGATGAGGTACTTGGTCATTCAATAAAACATTAATAACACATTTGTTAAAGCTAAGAAATTCCTTCCAAAGAAGCTAAACGCTAGATCGGAAAAACAGATGCAGTCATGCTCCACGGTATGACTGACAAAACATTGCATTTCATTTCTACTTAGCTCATGCTTCAAATAACTTCTTTCCATTCCAATTTGTAATTTTTCTGATGTTCTTTTTCCTATTGACTTCCTCAGAGATCATGTATCCTGACATTTTCTTCTGAAACTGTATCTTTTTAAGCAGATTTACATCAAAAGGAGCCAGATGGAGGTGCAAAGAATTTAGTTATTACCCAAAAGAAAAAGTCATCGGTTTTATTTTCCTGAGGAAAAATGTTTGGTTAAAGCAAGTCCAATTTCTAGGATTTCCAGATAACCACAAATGAATGTCACATATAGCTTAGCTTATGATTCTTTTGAACCATTTCTTGTTCTAGGCAGATCATCAATTTTCTAGACTCATGACTATGCAATGAGCTGGGTGTATATGTATGGTTCGAAAAGCAAATCATTACAAACAAGAAGGTAAGACGCAATTCACTGAAAAGAACAATAAGAAAAGGAGCAAAACCAGCAATCCCCATATACCTTTTCATGATTATTGAAGTATATAAATTCCTATAACTTCTCAATCGATCCCATTAATCTACCTCTAGTTAGCCGAACTAAAAGTCCAAAACTGTAAAGAAGATTATGGAAAGAAAAAGTTGTAATTTGGTCACATAAAGCACCGCATGCAATTTCTCTAATTTGGTGACATAAAGAACCTCATGCAATTTCTCCATCAAAAAAAGCAGTTGAATTTTGACATGCATGTTTTTAATGAGCAGAAGATATTTCATTGAGTCTAACCTTTAAAGTTGTAAAGAAGAACTCTCCAGGAGCCAGTTGCAGAAACCGTACACCCTGTTCTTTGACAGGAGCTTCAAGAACCAAAACCAGTTCTTTTGAAAACGCAAAGCACCCTAATATGGCAGCTCCAACGGCCAAAACTGACACAAATAACCTCTGGCGCAGCTCTTCAAGATGATCAAATATACTCATTTCTTGATCATCCGGAAGCAGCTCTTTACTAGGATAAAGAAAATTATAAAGTGCACTTCCCTCAGTCTCCTGACCCAATTTTTCTTGTGATCCATTACCCACATCTTCAAATCAATCAAGAAATTGGTGTTAGCTAAGAGCACTAGTAAAAGAAAATGCGATAAGTAAACAAACAATAAAACCTACTGAACAGTTATGGAAATTATAGACTTCTTTTAAATCCATTCATTTATCAATCTGTAAATGCATAGATATACGCTCATACTGGCAAATTCATCCATACACTTACATGCATAGGCATAGTAAACACAAAGAGACATAAGTGGATAAATTGTTGTTTGATTTTGGACCTCAAAATATAAAAGAGACATGTAGGTATTGTTGACTAGAGATTATTAGCATTGATACTGTATTATTAGTATTGATACTGTTATCCTATAATCTCTCCTATAATTGAGAGGTTTCATAGAATTAATAACTGGATTACTTCCTAAATAGTCCTAGGAATTCTGTATATAAACCCTTGTTCCTATGTACATAAACACAAGAAATACAAATTATCTTCAATATTCATCATGGTATCAGAGCACTATCAGATTTAGGAACTTTTTTTTTTTTCGGTTGTTCTTCGATTATTCTTCAGTGGCTGAGTGTGTACTCGCCCAAACAACAACGTATTTTTTTCCTCACCACCCACCTAGGTTGCTTCAGCAGTGACTGGCGACTCCACCGTGAAAGACCCGCTGCCAACCACGCCGCCATGTGCTGCCACAGTGTCTCTGCCATCGCCGCATGTGAGCACCACGAGTATTTCGTCTCCGTTCTTTCTCCATCAGGGTCGTCGGCTCCTTGCCTCTCCTCTGGTGGTGTCAGACGTGTCCTTACCTTCTACCAGTACCCTTGCTTCCTTGCCTCTCCTCGGTGTCTTTTGTGTTTATGTCCTTTTGGTAACCTTTCTGCCCATATACCAGAAGCACATTTGTCTGAGCAGCGTCTATTTACTATTGACATTTTTTTGTTGGTTGTCCTAAGTAACACTAAAGAAAATGGAAGGAAAGAAGGTAATTATGTCGAGTTCTGATAATCCTTCACTTCAAATTAGTCTCGTAAAACTTGATGGAACTAATTATCTTGCTTGGTCAAGATCTTGTTTGTTGTTCATCAAAGCTAGAGGATTACAAGGTTATATTAATGATGACAGTAAGAGACTAGACGTCAATAATTCTGATTACAATCAGTGGGAGTCCGAAAATTCTCTCATCATGTCTTGGCTCATCAATTCAATGAAGCCAGAGATTGCTCGGATATACTTGCTACTTGACACAGCAGCAAAAATATGGAAAGCTGCTTCTCTGACCTATTCTCAAATAGGTAATAAAGCTCAAATTTTTGATATTCGTAATAAAGTGCACAACATGAAGCAAGGGGATATGACTATATCACAGTACTTTGCAGAGTTATGTGGGTTGTGGCTTAGACTATTATCAGGACTTTCAAGCAGAATGCTCAAAAGATGTTGCTAGATTCCAAAAAATGATAGACAAAGATCGGGCATTTGATTTTTTAGCAGATCTTAACCCAGAGTATGATCATATAAGAGGTACAATACTCGGAAAAGATCCTTTCCCTTCTGTTCAGCTCGAACATTCGCTAGTACAATAAGAAGAAAGTCGGCGAAATGTTATGCTACATACACCTATCATTGAAAAAGCAGGATTAGTAGCAAGTTCTAATGAAAAGCCAAAACTTGCAAGTACTTTATCTAATAAGGATCACTTACACTGTGATTACTGTGGAAAATCAAGACATACCCGGGAAACTTGCTGGAAATTGCATGGAGACCTAATCAGAGTAGTGGAAAACGAGGTGGCTCAGTGGTAAGGGGGTTAGGCCCACTTGACTGAAGGAAATGAAATGTCTGAACCATCGTTAGCAGGGGGATTATCCAATGAGGAACTTCAGGCCTTAAGACAGCTTCTCTTAAAAACAAACTCTACTTCCACAGTTGGTGCATCAAATCTTGCCAAATCAAGTATTGAATACTACAATTCTAAAGATAATCCTTGGATTATAGACTCTGGAGCTAACAAACATATGACAGGCTCTCAAAAGAAATTTTTAACATACTCTCATGGAAACAACAGGGATAATGTTAGAATAGCAGATGGGTCTTTTACTTCCGTATCTGGAACATGTTCTATTAACTATACTCCCAATATTACCCTATCCTCAGTACTTCACATACCCCATTTTCCTATTAATCTTCTCTCTGTCAGTTCCATCACTAAGGACCTTCATTGCAAAGTTGAATTTTTCCATGACTATTGTGTTTTTCAGGATCTTCACATAGGGCAGAAGATTGAAACTGGTAGACTGCAGGATGACTTATATGTCTTGGAAGAAGAGCACCCGACAGTTGCACATCAAGTGTCTTTTGGAAACGATGTGATTAATAAGAAAATTCTATAGTGGCATAGGCGGTTAGGACATCCCCCGTTTTTTGTTCTAGCAAAACTTTATCCAAACTTGTTTAAAAGAACTTCTTTTAATTCCTTGTTTTGTGAAGCATGTGAACTTGCTAAACACACTAGAAGTTCGTATCATTTATCAAGTAATAAGAGTTCTGTTCCTTTTATGACTATTCACTCCGATGTTTGGGGTCCTACTCAAACTCCCTCTATTTCTGGCCATAGATAGTTTGTGATCTTTATTGATTGTTGCACCAGATTGACATGGGTTTATCTGATGAAAAACAAGAGTGAAGTTTTTTCATGCTTCCAATCTTTTCACAAAATGATTTATACTCAACATGATGCTAGAGTCAAGATCTTACAGTCAGATAATGGAATGGAGTATATGGATGGCAAATTTCATGCTTATCTGGATTTTAATGGAATAATACATCAAACTAGTTATGCCTATATTAGTGAACATAATAGAGTTGCGGAAAGAAAGAATAGACACATTTTGGAGGTTGCACACTCATGTTCACAATGAATCTTCCAAAGGGATATTGGGGTGATGCAGTCCTTTCAGCTGCTTATCTTATCAACAGAATGCCACTTCGAATTTTAGATTTTAAAAGCCCCGTTGAAATATTACAAGGTACAAACTCTTACATTGTACCTCCGAGAGTCTTTGGGTGTGTTTGCTTTGTTCATGCTCAGAATGTTGGCAAGTTGGAGCCAAGAGCATTGAAATGTGTTTTTGTTGGATATTCTCCCCCACAAAAGGATACAACAGTTATCACCCCTAATCTAAGAAATTCATTGTAAGTATGGATGTCACTTTTCTAGAGTATGAGCCTTATTTCACCACATCCGCAACCCTTCTTCAAGGGGAGAATGAGATTGGAGAAGAAATGTTGCTTGACTCTAGAGATAATGTGATCCACGGAGAAAGAGCAATTCAGGGGGAGACAACTAGTATTGTTCAAGAGGATCAAAGCGGCGCTTAGATAGACCAGACTTAAAGACATACTCAAGGCAAGATAAGACAGAAAAAGCAATCATGCAGTCTGTGCCAATGCCGTCTTCTTCCCTCGAAAACACTGGTGAGCTAGAATATGATTTATTTGATGATTTAGATAAGTCAATTGCTCTTCGAAAAGGTGTTAAAAGTTGCACCAAACACCCAATTTCTAACTTTGTTACGAATGACTCTCTATCTCCTGCCTATAAAGCCTTTGTCTTGTCTATTTCTTCTGTGTCTATTCCATAGGATTGGAGAGAAGCAATGAAAATTGTCCAATGGAAAGAAGCTATGATTGAAGAAATGAAGGCTCTGGCAAAAAATGAGACTTGGGAACTTGTCACTGCTCTAGAAGGAACACGAACGGTTGGCTGCAAATGTGTATTCACAGTGAAGCATAAGCCAGATGGATCCATTGAAAGGTACAAGACAAGATTGGTGGTCAAAGGCTTTACTCAAACATATGGGGTGGACTATCAAGAAACCTTTGCCCTTGTTGCTAACATGAATACAATTAGAATTTTACTCTCGTGTGCAGCTAGCTTGGATTGGGACTTATAGCAGTTTGATGTTAAAAATGCATTTCTTCATGGGGATTTGGAGGAGGAGGTGTATATGGAGATTCCTCCAGGGTTGGAAGATGAGAAGACACAGAGGAAAGTTTGTAGGTTAAAAAAGGCCTTGTATGGGCTGAAACAATCACCACGAGCATGGTTTGAAAAGTTCAATCGAGCTATGATCTCCTTTGGTTATCAACAGAGTAATGTGGATCATACCTTATTTATCAAGCACTTCCAAGGTAAGATCACGCTTCTTATTGTCTATGTTGATGACATTATTGTAACTGGAAGTGATACAGAAAAGATGGCTAGGCTGAAGAAACTACTTGCTCAAGAATTTGAAATTAAGGACCTAGGAAAATTGCAATATTTCTTAGGAGTTGAAGTCGCTAGATCAAGAAGAGGAATCTTTATCTCCCAGAGAAAATATGTCCTAGACTTATTAGAAGAAACTGGTATGATGGGTTGTAAACTAGCCGAATCTCCCATCGAAAGCAATCACAAACTGCAAGCAGGAACGGGTACATCAGTGGATATGAGAAGATATCAAAGGTTAGTTGGGAGACTTATTTATCTTTCTCACACTAGGCCAGACATAGCATTTGCAGTTAGTCTGGTAAGTCAGTACATACATGATCCACGAGAACCACACTTCCAAGCTGCATTCCGCATTTTGCGCTATCTAAAGTCTGCTTCAGGAAAAGGCCTTATGTTCAGTAATAATGGTCATCTTAAGATAGAAGCATTTATAGATGCTGATTGGGCTGGATCTCTAGATGATAGGAGGTCAACCACTAGTTATTGTACGCTCATAGGAGGAAATCTAGTCACTTGGAGAAGCAAGAAACATAATGTAATTACTAGATCCAGTGCAGAAGCTGAATATAGAGCTATGGCTCAAGGTGTGTGCGAACTATTATGGGTAAAGAAGCTGGTGAAAGAATTACAACTGACAGATGAAGGAAATTTATCTCTCTATTGTGATAACAAAGCTGCCATTAGTATAGCTCACAATCCTGTTCAGCATAATAGAACAAAACACATAGAAATTGACCGACACTTTGTGAAGGAAAAACTTGTGAATGGCTCTCTGCAATTATTCCATATGGGGTCAAGTGAACAACTGGCAGATGTCTTCACCAAAGGACTCTACAACAAACAGTTTCATAATCTTGTTTGCAAGTTGGGCATGTGCGATATATATGCACCAACTTGAGAGGGAGTGTTGACTAGAGATTATTAGCATTGATACTGCATTATTAGCATTGATACTATTAGCCTATAATCTCTCCTATAATCGAGAGATTTCATAGAATTAATAGCTGGATTACTTCCTAAATAATCCTAGGAATTCTGTATATAAACCCTTGTTCCTATGTACATAAACACAAGAAATACAAATTGTCTTCAATATTCATCAGGTATTTTGTTTTAGAGAGAATAATTCCAGCATACAAGAAATAGTTTGACATCTAGATTTTGGTCATGCCAAGGGAACATATTATTCTGATCTCATTGATGTTATTATTATTATGGAATTCCTAGAAGTGCAAATAGATGCATTGCCCTAAAATGAACCCATGAAGCACTATGAAAGAAGACACTAGATCATTTTATGACCAATTTTTATTTGGAAAGGCATGTTGCTTCTAGCTAAAACGTTAATATGAATCAAACTGCAAGAATTATCCAAAGATATTGGCTCTAAGAAGCTGTCAAGATTATACACATCATTAAAGAATATACATTGATCCTCACCTCACAACAACCGAAGTTACATAAGCCACTGGATTGTCAGTAATCAGAGCACATTTACAGCTTGGCTTACCTTGATGATATGCATATTCTGTTGATGTTGCTAACTACTAGATTTATATTTATTCTAACAAAACATGTGGCTTCAATGTATACAAATGCCAATCCTACTCTATTTACTTGAAAATCAACAACCAAGTCTAGCCCTTGGTTGTTGATTTTCGTTTCAACAGTACATGATTGTCTTTTGTATACAATGAGCCTACTTGTTTTCTTAAAATGAAGATAAATCTAGTAGTTAGCAACCCAAAGGAACGTGCATATCATCAAGATAAGTCCAAGCCGTTAACATGCTCTTATTACTGAAAATGTAATGACCCCACACAATGGTCAAAGCAGAACTTAGAGCCTGTATCTAATCCCTATGAAATCGACGAAAGTTAGCATTTTGTAATAATCTTCACTTCCTTCTATCATTGGCTACTACATCAGCTAAATTTCTGTATAATTGTTTTGTATTGGAAAGCCAAATTGGTAATGGAAGTCCATGGATCATACAGTCTCACCAATCATTTATGTTGTCCATTTTTATGAATCTATTCATGAAGATGTCAATCGCTTGGTTCAACATTCCTATATTTCAGATATTAATCAAAGCAGAAAATTGGTGATCCTTTGCACTCATATGTTACCTTAAGTTCACGACTTCATTTTCATGAACAGCTATGGCCTTAAGTGAGTGTACACTTAGTCCACATGCATACCTTAATGACAAGGTTCAACATTGCTATATTTAATCATCAAAAGAGAGCAGAGAAATTAATGATACTTCCCAATCAAAAAGTCCAATTTCTTTACTTACGTTCATAGTAAAACTGTTAAGAACAAAACCAGTGCAAAGCATTAGATCAATGAGCTGACAAATTCAGCAAATATGACATTTGTCCACCTACATAACCTCTATTTACTATCAACCTAGAATTTATTTCGAAAGTAGGTATAGACTCCAACTCAATAAAAAGAAAATTCAGTTCAACATCAAATCAAAATGTTCCGCAACATGCATCCTATCCTCTCACTAAGGCCCTCATCTACTGATCAAATCCACTACTATAATAGTTAGATTTTTGTTAGACCCGCATTTAGTGCCAGAAATCCGAGCAAGCATCCCATAACATGATACCTCCACTATTTAGAATCCAAATGTTATTTTTGATATGCCAATCAATAGCTAATCCCATTCTTGTAGCAAACAATTTTATAGCATTGAGAACATCCAAACAAGAATGCATCCTAAGGCTGTCCGACAGTTTCTCATCCTGTGTTTAATTTAGCAATTTCGTTGAGGAAGAAGCAATGAGTCTATGATCTTCAAGGAAAATACTTTCTCCAACTCTCTACACTAAAACGGCATATCTCAGATCAATGACAGTCTTGATTGAACTATGAAAATCTACGCAGCTATCCTGAATAAAATCATTGTCTTCGTTTCCATCTTCTCGTCAAGAAAATTGCAACCTGGTTGCCTTATTCTTAATCCAATCGTTCTCTTTGCTCAAGTCAATAAATACTCTCCATGAAAAACTGAAACAAAAGTCTGCATTTGGAAGATTACTGAAATACAGGACGAATCTTTCAGGTTTAAAATTTGTCCAAGTAACGTAAACAAATTTAAAGCAAATTTTGTCACAGAAGTTTTACTGCAATACCAATGACACTTAAAATCCAATAAAAACAGAAATAATAATTAAAAAAAACACGATGAGACGATTTAGAAAAGCAGTTAAGAGTCAAACTTACCAGAACTATCTTCAACCGCGGAGGCAGTAGCAGCAGCGCCACTAGTACTTGATTCTTGCTGCTTCTCGTCGATGTCATCATCGACGGCGGCAAAACGAAGTACTTTCTGGAAAATTCTTGTGCTCCGAGAAACACCGAATATGAATCCTCCTCTAATCGTGTTTAGTCGTAAAGAAGTGAAGTGACGTTGCTGTTGTTGGCTCCTTATAGAGTAGAAGCGTTTGTAGAGGCCATCATGCAGCTGAAGATGGGGGATTAAAGCAGTACTCGCACTTCCCATTGCTCCTCCTTTCGAACACAACCTCAAAACGGCCGTTATCTTTTTATTGAAACCGGCCAAATGATTGGCTCTCGTGTGCCAGACTATGTTATTCTTTTTCTTTTGGGATATTTCGGTCCGCTGAACTACCGTAGTTTTACTTTATGTAATCATTTTTCAAAAGCAAACTTAAATTTAATCACCTATTATATGACATGTCCACCCTTCTTTTTTATTCTGCTTTTCTTTTAGTTTTTGTTTTTGATTTTAATTTTTAAATAAAACATAATTATATTATAATTATACTTTTATTAACAATAATAATAATTAGATACTAATAAAATTTAAAAAAATTAATTATTTATCTAAATAATTTTCAAGTTTGAATATATCTTTTGATAAGTTAGAGTGAAAAAAAATCTAATGAGAGTAAATTATAAGACATAAATTTTAGTGAGAGTAAATTTTATAGATTTATAATACAAAATACTTTTATAAAATTTAAGCAATAATTTCATTAAAATTATAAATTTAAGCTTTATCCCTTTATGTATTATGTTATTTCTATCCTTCTAAAAGGTATAGATGCAACGTATAAATGAGGTCATAAACATATTTGAGTCCTTTTCTATTTACGTACTGGAAATGAATTTATTGTATCTGGAGCTTGCTAGAATTTGATGCATAAAATAAGAAGCCATTATGTTTTTATGAAGAGGACCTAGAGGATGCCAAAAATCATAGCAAAACCGTGTCTCCTCTCCATTCGCTATTATGTGACTGATGCATAGAGCTAGGGTATCCCTCAGTTTCAACATTTGGATCATGGTCTATGAGAAATATGGTTTTGGTTCGATGTTCTAGAAACTTTTCTCCTTGAGGAAGTGGGAATGAATCTACTTGACCTAAAAGGATACATGATTAACATATCTTCCAAGGTCTCTTGGCAAGAATCGTTTTGCTTATAGATCTTAATGCTTTTGACCACAAACCAGCTTAGTTCTTTGGTTTATAAATCGCTAACCACTTAATTTTCTCTTTGTTGTTAATTAAAAGCCTTCCACTTCACAAGTACTTCTTTATCAATCTCTCGACCGCTTTAGTTAATAAAAAGCAAGGGATGCGCACACCAATGCACCTATAAGCTTTAAAAAATTGACTTTGTTAATTGTAACTTACTAGAAAAAGATACAGATTTGATGTTCTAGCAGTTAACTCTTCTCAATATGGCTTCCAAGAAAGGTTAGCAGTCATTATATATTATCATTGAATTTTCTAAATGGAGGCTTTACCAGTTGATAACTTGTGGCTTCTATGGGTGATGTTGCTAAATCATCCATCATTGCTAAATTCTGGAAGCCACAAGTTATCCTAACGAGTGAAAGGAGTTGAGTAGGGAATTTGTTAAGTCCTCTTTAGATCTATAAAACATAAGAATGTCATTAGTAAGAGTGAGGTTAAATGATTAAAGTTATTTGCACTTGATGTGGCACTAGAAGTTGCTAGATGTCTTGATATTTTCCTTTTCAAGTTTGATTAAGACCTCTATAAAAAATGCTAAAAAGGTAAGGAGACAAGGGATCTCTTTACTTAAGTCCTTTTGAACCCTTAAAGCTCTAAGATGGCTAACTATTGATAAGGATATTAAAAGAGACTATAATGACATATTGCTTAATCAAGCTGATAATTTTTCTTTAGAAACCAAAAGCCAACTCTGTAGCTTAGTATCTCTATGTTATTTCCTTAAAGTTTCTTGAGCAAGGAGAATGTTATCTCTAATGTTCCTGCCTTGTATGACTACACCACAACTTGGATTTATAAATGTATGAAGAATGGACTTTAAATGATATTATATTGGAGATAACTTTATAAATATAATTGTAGCACGAAATGACCTAAAGTCCTTTAACTCAAACATATTAGGGGTTTTTGGAATGAGGAAAATAAATGTCCTATTAAGCTCTTTAAGGAGTTTCCCAAACTCAAAAAATTTCAAGACAAGCTTGGTCACATATCCACCAACCTGGTTCCAAGCTTATTAAAAGAAATAGTCATTAAACCTATTAAAGCTTGGTGCCATGTGTAGATTCATACTGAAAACTACTTGCCTTTGCTCATCAATATAGAGAGGGCCTTGAAGAGCTTTTGCTTTATGCTTTAAAATGAAAATAGTAATGAAAGATCTAACTTGAGGTGTGGAAGAAGTGTAGGAACTTCATAGGAATCCTTATAGAACTTAAAGATAAGTTATTTTTATCTTATTATGATTATATATTATAATTACCTACTTATTCATTAATGAAGAGATTTAATTTGTGCTTTTCCTGCTTTAAAATGAGATATGGAAAGACTTAAGTTTCCATCCCCTACTTTTAGCCATATGATTATTGACCTTTGCTTTAATAAGAATTATGAATGTCCAAGCTAATACATTTTTATTAAGAGATAGCTTCTCCCTAAATACTAGAATTAAGTCACTTGGTATTGCTAAGAGCTAATTCTAAGCTGTAGGAAAATCCCGGGAGGTACATCACATGTACCAGGTGCGGAAAACAAAAATTTTTGTCACCGGGACCTTCCCGA
>JANTNU010000003.1:17592002-17614655 GCA_024752395.1 Erythroxylum havanense
TTAATAGTAAATTGTATATAATTAATAATAAAATAAAAATTTAATAAAATTTTTATTAATGAAAATAGAAAAATAGAAAAATTATTCTTTAACTGTTTGTATATATTTTTATATAAATAAATTATTTTAAAATATAAATCACATAAGATAAAGTAAAATATATTAAATAATTAATACTAATATTTTTATATAATTAATAATAAAATAATAAATCTCATGTAATTATCATTTTAATATAAGGGGTATAAAAATCATTTATTATACATTACATTCCATTCCATATATCTTCCAAATAACATTTCACTACATTATGTTATGAACTCTTCCATCTTTCCCAAACAACTTTTTACTATATTACATTCTATTTTATTATAAATTATTATATTCTGATTTATTCCATTTTGTTCTGTTCCGTTCTATTAATTAATATCTAATCAAACACGCCCTAAACAATGAGAGGTGCATTAGGAGCCAATTCAAAAATAATAACTCTTTCGGTGATGCCGTGTACAGTACAGTCACACATCAACAAGACACCATTTGAATACACCGAAAGCACCTAAACACTGAGAGGTGCATCAGGAGCCAATTCTGAAATAATAAGACTCTTTCGGTGATGCCGTGTACAGTACAGTCACACATCAACAAGACACCATTTGAATACACCGAAAGCACTCAGCTCCTAACTCCCCACGCCTGACTTTCTCAGTTTACCAAGCTACAGAACAAGAATCAGAATCCGAACCTAAAGCCGAAATTAGACCCGTATATCGCAACCGTGACAACCATCGTGCATGGTCTCCTCTCTAACCCTTCTATCTTCCTCCTCCCTCCACCTCAACACTCTTGGATCATCACTCTCTGATACCCTCTCCTCCTCCTCTCCCTCCTTTCCAATGAAGGACCGGCCGCCTACGTCTTACGGTTCCGTCTATATTCCCCCGCACCAGCGCCTGCGCTCCGCTATTTCGGTGCCAAATTGTAACTCTTCGTCAGCTTCTGTTCCTGCTCTTGGTTCTTCTCCAGTTGACTCCAAATGTCTCGACAATCAGAGTGCAGTTTTAAACCCTAAAAAGAGTCCTTCGAGGCCATATGCGGATCCAAAACAACAGCAGAAGGGGAATGGTGGCGTTGCTGATGTTAACATCAAAGTTTCACGAACACAGAAGTTCGTTTCTGCGTACGATGACGGAGTCTCAGAGGAAGGCTCTGATCGCGAGATTGAGTCCTTGCTGCTTCAGACTGTGAGTATTTACTTTTGGACTTCGATCTTATTTGCACCTTGCTTTGATTCATATTGTAGTTTTCTATTAACTTTAGGTGCCAAATGGTAGTTTAAGTTGTATTATATGATGTGCTTGGATTTAGCTCTTGTTACTATTTGAGCAATATTTTTCCAGGAGAATCTGCTGTCTGAATGGTTATCAACAAATAGGGGTTGAAAGTGCGAAGCCTTTTTGGTATTTAAAAGAGTTGCTAAAAGAATAAAATTGTAGCTGATCAGTGGGCATGGACATTTCAATTTTGATATTGAGGTCCCTAGTGATTTATGTGCAACATTGTTCATTTTTTGACGCTTATTGAATAAACGGTTGGCAAGTGTTCTTTTTCTTCCATATGGGAAAGACGAGAGCTTAGTTAATATACATTCTCTTAGGACACTATTTGTCTATGGTTACTAACTAAATTGCTATATTAGCCATGTGCAACGTTCTGTCCCATAGGTTATTGGACTTTTATGAAATATTGTTTAGTAGTTTATCCTATGATCACGAAAGAAATGCTGTTTCTTTTCTATAGATTGTAAAATTTTCATATTTTTGCAAAATAATTTTATATGATATCAATATATGCCCCTAGTTTTCTAATAAAAAACTCTTGGCTTTAGTTTATCCTTGTCTTTTGTTATCGTGCATTTCTTTAATTGTTGCTTGTCAGTGTACTACCCTTCCTGATAACATTGAGGATTGGAAACGAAAATTAATAATGCTATTGCGTGACAAGGAGAAGCAAGAGCTTGTCTCTAGGGAGAGAAAGGATAGACGTGATTATGAACAAATAGCAGCTTTGGCAAGAAGAATGGGTTTGTATAGGTACTTTATTTTGGCTATGTTAGATGGTTTAGAGCTATTGCTCCCATTATTATTCTGACTACAATTATTTTAGCAGCCATATGTATGCTAAAGTTGTTGTGTTTAGTAAGGTTCCATTGCCAAACTACAGATTTGATTTGGATGATAGGTGCCCACAGCGAGAGGTATGTACTATTGGAGTTTTATTTTCTTTGTTCTACAGATTCATCCTTGACATGATTGTTGTTTTGCGAAAAAAATTATACAATTCAATGATTGAGCCTTAGATAATGTTATTATGTTTCTTCATCTTTTTATCTCTCCAGTTCCACTAAAATACACCTTCTTAACTTTGTGAGGTTTCGCCATTAATTTCATTTCTTATATTCTTTCATTTCTTTTATTTTGCATGTTTTGCAATGATATTCATTGTTGTTAATTATGAGTTTATTATATATGAGTTTCAAACATGAATTATGCTTTCAAAAATTGTTAGGTGAGCCTACCTCTGGGTTTGTTGAAAAGAATTGATGCCTATCTTGGTGAATTCCTCTTTCAAAAGTCCAGGCATAAGGAAATTTTACCAGATAATATGTTTTCTAGATCTAGCAGTAGTAGTAGTCTTGCAAATGATGAAGGGCTATTTGAACAACCAGAACTCTTAGCTTCGAGTAAGTCGGCTGTGGACAAAATTTTGCGTCATCAAAGTTTGCAACTGCATGATCAGCAACACGCTTGGCAGGTTCATTTGTTCGAACTGATAGGAACTATAATTTGTTTCTTGACTATATCAACGTTTACTTTCAATTATTTTCTTTTATTTGGTGATATAAGTCACTAACCACTTGCTAACTAGTCTACCTGAAAGCTTCTTTAGTTCTATTGCATTGTTTTCTTTATGGAAAATGCCATAAATAGGACCAACTAATTTCATGTTCAACTATATATTAATATTAGGATGTGTATTTGATAAAATTAATTTTTTTTCATTATATGACAGGACACACTTGGTGATATGCAATATACAAAGATTACTTTGAACACATTGTTCAATTCAGGGACTAATTGCACGTAGTCCATTTCTAGATATGTCAACATGTTCCTTTCAAACAATCTAAATCAAAAACCTAGTTCTTTGTTGCATTTGAGTTCTTGATTTGGAAATATAAATAAAATTTAATTCATATGAAATAGTTTTACTTGGAAGAAGACAGACAGATGGTTGTGGTGAGTGGCACACTTATATTAAGGTGTATTATGACATATAAACTTAGATTTCGTGTTGAAAGAACTGTTTTAGTCATCGGTTTGCTTTAGCCTTGTAATGGTGGAGAATCAAGGTTGTCAATTAACTAGTTATATAATTTTGAAACCTTTACTTCATCATATCACCTCCTTGAGATGCTATTGGGATTATCTTTCTATATTCCCATTTTGTTGCTAAATCATGTTGTCATGTTGGGGCCGCTAAGTAATTTGTATTTTTATCTTGTTAATTGGGGGGTATATATATATATATTTTTTGTTAACTTGAGGCAGTTATTTTTTAGACTTAACTAGTAGAAGTTACTTGTTAAGGTTAACTAGTGGAAATAGGAGAAGGGAAAAGTTATTGAAAATGGGTTAGCCCTTAACATGGGACTTATCAATTCCCAATACACTTTTAACTATTTAGTTTATTGAAGGAAGGAATTTCTTGATTGTCTTTGCTTAGTTGCTAGCAAGTGGTTACTAACAAGTTTGGAGTATGTTTCCTTTGCCACTAATCACTTATTACTTGAATATTTAACTTAATTGTACCTGGTTATTGGATTTTGCAAAATCATGTTCTTTTCAATGATTATTAGTTGAGTCATAAGTTTCTTTTTCTTTGGGATTGTTTTAGACAAATGGGGAAGGTTTGACATTTTCTTCCACAAGTATGTACAGTTAGGATATCAGTAGTTATATATGAGTAATTAACTTTTATTTTTAAGATTTTGAAGAGTTTAAGAGTTTACTTTTGGACACATAAATCTTGATAGTCCTTTACTATTCTGTTTGCCTCTTTAGAGCTATAACAAACATATAATCATGTTCCTTATTAATTTCATTTAGGAATGTCCAGAAGGCAGAAAAATGCTAGATTTTCGAAGAGGTCTCCCAGCTTACAAAGAGAAGGATGCAATATTGAAAACCATTTCCCAAAATCAGGTTTGTAAAATTTCGATATGTCTTCTCCTTATTATTGATGCTCACTTGTGTGGAACTTATCTCTTTAACTTTGGGAACATGAAATTAAAGTTTACCAATATAATCATTTGGTGGTATCACTTACCATTAGTTTGTAATGCAAGATTTACTCTAATTAAATGTCTTTCTATTGCAAATAAATTATGACAAACTGCAATGGTTAATTTTTTGAGTAGAAATTAAGACAAATGCTAACGGAATTCAGTGAAGAATACCTCTACTGTAGTTAGTACCATAAAAAAATTAGTAGAACATTTTTTAGTTTCTAAATGTCTTTCTATTGCAAATAAATTATGAAAATACTGCAATGGTTAATTTTTCGAGTAGAAACTAATTTTTTATGGTACTAACTACAGTAAAGATATTCTTCACTGAATTCCGTTAGCATTTGCCTTAATTTGGAATGAACAAAAAATCCACATTGCATAAATTTGACACAACACTCATTTTCATTAATTTTTTACATTTGAGGTCAATTATTGAAATTATTGGATATTTGTTGTATGAGTTGTATTCATTATGTTATTGCTAAAGAGCTTTTCTTTTCATAATACTAAAAAAATGCTACTAGTATAATAAAATCATATCATATGATTGAATGACAAATGTTTTGTTGCAAAGGTTGATTTGACCCTGCATTATTCATTTTCTTATTCATTGCAAGTTTGTACAACGTGGACTAATGAATGAAAACTTGGAGCTATTATTGGCAACAGGAGAATGTTTTGTCTAATGTTTGTTTAAAGCATTTTTATATTTTGCATGAAAATTTTGAAAAATTAGAAACAATTTTGGAAAATATTGAAAGAAAAATAAAAAGAGTTCCAGTCAAAAGTGAAGTAACTGAGTTGATAAACTCTATAGTTGATCAACCAAAGAAAATTGAACAAGAAGCTATCCAATTAACTCAACAATTGGAAAAGAAATTGCAGAAGGTGCAAGTCTTACTTGAACAACTTCATAAATAGTGGAGTTAGATGTCCTATCTGACTGTACTGAACGACGAAGATTATAAAGAATCGCTTGCTGCAACTGAATTGTTAGGACCGCCTGCTGAAGGATTCAAAAGATCTGAAGAAGTAGCTCAATCTTCAAGGGCTATACAGGCTGCTGTAAAACAAAATAATTGTGTAATTTACCTTTTGGTAAAGACACTAAAGAAATTAGAAATTCTTGTAACTTTCAAAAGTCACAAGAATTGAAGAAAGTTTTCTTAAATCTTCAAAAGAAAATCCACAATTTCAAGAGACTCTTGAAAAATTAATTCAAGAAGTCAACAGAATTAAGATATCTGAAAAAGGAGATACAACACCACCAGTTGTAGTAGGAAAGACATACTTCTTCAAAAATCCTCAAGATATATTTGATTCAGAAAAGGCAAAGCTAAAACGAACTCAATCAAAATGAGTAGACCAAGTACAAGCACAAGAACTAATAATACCTTTAAGCTGCTGGACTTGACTTATACAGTATAGACTGTATAATAATACCTCATTTTCAAAGAAAAAATATATCAACATTGATAAGAATGGAAATAGTACAACAAAAAGAAATGAGAATATATGGACAGATTGTAGGAAAATCATCCATTGCAAGTCAGGGAATTGACGTATCTGTTGAAGTCATTGACACTGACTATAGAGGTATAATTTATGTTGTGCTAGTCAATACATACCCTAAAGAATATTTTGTGGATGTTGGTGATGCTATAGCTCAAATAATTTTTGAGCAATATTTTGTCCCACAAATCCACTTAGTTGAATCAGTTGATCAATTAATTGAGATAGAAAGAATGAACAGTTGTTTTGAATACAACAAAGAAAATTTATTGTCCATTACAGAAGCAACAAAGATCGGTACATCAAGAAGAATCAATAATCAGCTGTATAATTTTGAGGTATTATACAAAATACTAGGCTACAAAGAAATTAAGCTAAGAGCCATACTGGATACTAGAGCAACAAAATGCTGTGTCAAAAATGATGCAATACCTGCAGAAGCAAAAGAAAAATCTAAATGGCCAATATCAATCTCAGGAATCAATTCAGAATTCAAGTCTGAATATAGACTAAAGGATGGACAGATGATTATTGGAGACAATACATACAGAATACCTTTTACATTCTGTATACCGATGAATTCACAAGATGGTATCCAGGTAATTATTGGATGTAACTTCATCAGAGCACAACAAGGGGGCATAAGACTGGAAGGAAATTCAGTCACATTTTACAAAAACTTCTCAAAAGTTTCGACAAGCACAGAAATAAATATGGCTTCTGTAGCCATATCAGAATTGGAGTTAGATACCAATGAGTATTACACTATCAAAGAAATGGTGTATTATAACATTGGTAAGAGTATACCTCAATACTCAAAAGAAATAGAGCAAGAGTTAAAGAAATTGGATACTCTTGAGTATATTGGGAAAAATCCGCAGAAACATTGGGCCAAAAATGGTATACTATGCAGACTTGAAATAATTAATCTAGACGTAACGATACAAGACAAGCCTCTTAAGCATGTCACTCCGCTTATGGAAGCCCAATTCAAGAAACATATACAAGCCTTAGTGGATCTTGGAGTAATCAGACCTTCTACATCAAGACACAGGACAATGGCTATGATTGTCTATTCAGGAACTTCAGTTGATCCAAAAACTGGTGAAACAAAGCATGGCAAAGAAAGAATGGTATTTGATTACAAGAAGCTGAATGAAAATACTCATAAAGATCAATATTCACTCCCTGGGATCAATACAATCATCAAGAAGATTGGAAATAGCAAGATTTATAGCAAATTCGACCTAAAAAGTCGTTTTCATCAAGTAGCTATGGATCCGGAATCTATTCCTTGGATAGCCTTCATTGTTCCAGATGGGCTATATGAATGGTTAGTTATGCCATTCCAACTGAAAAATGCACCTGCCATTTTTTAAAGAAAAATGGATCAATGCTTCAAAGGACATGAGGCATATATTGCTGCTTACATAGATGATATTCTCATCTTCTCAGAAAAAGCAAAAGAACACAGAAAACATTTACAAATATTTTTTGATATTTGTAAACGATATGGTTTAGTCCTATCAAAAGAAAAAATGATCGTGGGAGTATCTGAAGTAGAATTCCTTGGAGCTATTATTGGCAACAGGAGAATAAAGTTGCAACCTCATATAATCAGAAAATTATCTGATTTTCCTGAAGAGCAACTTAAAGAAAAGAAAGGATTAAGATCGTGGCTAGGAATCTTAAATTATGCATGAAGCTATATTCCTAAATTAGGAATATTGGTCGGGCCACTATATAACAAGACTGCTCCTAATGCAGACAAGAAAATGACTAGTATGGATTGGGAACTAGTCAAAAGAATCAAACATTTGGTTAACAATTTACCAGAAATGGAATTGCCACCACAAGGATCCTATATTATCATCGAAACTGATGGTTGTATGGAAGGATGGGGTGGAATAGCCAAATGGAAGAAATCAAAAGGAAGTCCTAGGAGTGAAGAAAAAATCTTTGCATATGCAAGTGGAAAATTTGATACAATCAAATCCACAATAGATGCTGAAATCTCTGCTTGCATTAATTCCTTAAATTCCTTTAAGATCCACTATCTGGATCAAAAAGAAATTACTCTTAGAACTGATTGTCAGGCAATTATAAGTTTTTATTATAAAAAACACAAAATAAACCATCTAGAGTTAGGTGGATTAATTTTGTTGATTTTGTTACAGGAACTGGCGTCAATATCATCTTTGAACACACAGATGGTAAAAGAAATTTACTTGCTGACCAACTATCTCGTATTGTTTCAAAAATTGCAGTATCATGGACAGAGGAAACAAGCAACATGAATCAAGAAGAGCCTACAGAACTCTGGATGACTTATGGGCTGCTAAACAAAAGGCAAGAACAGATACTGAGGAATCTTCCTCAAGCCCTAAAAGAAATACAAAGCCTACTCGAAAAGAGATTGGATCAAGCTAAAAACCTGCTAGGGAAAACCTTGCAGGATATGTTCCTTTAGAAGAATTGGTCAGAAGGGTAACAATCCCAACAAAGAAAAGGTCCTCGCTTGTAATAACAGAGGAAAGAAACAAACAGAAGTTTTGTCGCTTTGGCAATACTCAATTACCAATTTCGGATCCTGAAGATCCAAAAGCATATTGTCCACTAGAAAACTTGCCAGTGGATAAACAACAAAAATGTCTGTTAGATGAAATCTGGAAGGCAAATAGTAGCAGACAAAAGCAAAATGCATGCTGTGTATGACAATCTTATTTCAGCAAAATTATGGAGCCACCAATGGGGAAAAGTTTTTCCTATTATGCTCTAATCAATGGTCCAGATCGGGGGATATATTGTTATTATTCCACATTATTGAGAAAAACAGTCCAGATGGCAAAACCAAAATTCAAAGGATTCTACGCCTTTAAAGATGCTCTGGAATATATTTTGAAGTATGTGGATATGAATGAAGAAATTTATATTGAAAAGGAACCCAGAGGAGGTCCATTAGCTGAAATATATGATCAAGAAATTATCCGACTCCAACAAGAGGTTGAGGAACTCGAAGATACTATTAAAGGATTGAGACATGAAAAACTGGAGCAAGAAGTTTTACATGAAGAAGAAAAATTAGATCTAGCTACCACACAACTTGGTCATAGCCAACGAAAAGAAAACTATGGTCAAGCCCATCAAAATCAACCAGAAGAATCGGATGAAGAGGAAAGAAGAAACCCAAGATATCATCGAACGATTCAAGAATGGGCAACTGGAACTAGATCATTGCACCGACAGGGTTGGGGCAAATGGCCGACAAAGAAATCCTAAGTGGCCAACAACATCTGATAATCTTTTGACTATCAAAAGAAAAAACAGGAATCTTTCCTGTTCATGATTTGGAAGATTATCCAGACACCTGTAAAAAGAAGAAATAATTAGTTCAATGGAAATACTATTAAGCCACTATCGCATAAAGAAGAACAATAATTAAGGACAGTTTGCATCAATTGTCTACGAGGGCCCAAAGTGCACCCGGATTGATGAGTCACACTTCAATTATTTTTCTTCTAGTTTGTTCTAAGGTCTCTATATAAGACCTTCAGTTGTATCTAAGAGGTACATCGGAAGCATCCCAAAAACACTCCGAATCCTCTCTTTGTAAAACTTTCACTCTGATAAATAAAATTGTGTGTTACTCATTGCAATACTCCGCACAAATTTGTGTCTTGCAAGATCAAAACTGGGAATCAAATTTGGTATCAGAGCTTAAAGGTATGAGTAACTAAAACTAAGTAGTTTAATTGTCTATTAAAGGATGATAGCATGTTTAGATCTTTTCTTATACAATTTTATTATCTTCTATGAATGATTTCAAACTACTCTTGCAATTATATCTCCTTTTTGTTCTGTTAATCTGTGCATTATTTGGTATTAAACCAGTAATTTGTATAATAATTCTTTATCTGTTAGTCTTTTGTTGTGGATTGGGAGATAACAAAAGAAGAAGTACTTGTGAAGCCGAGGAGGGCGTGTGAAGAGGAAAATTTGCGTTATCTTTGCAACTAAGCCGAGAGATTACAGAATAAAGAATTAATTATATGAGTGATAGGTTTAAACAATCAATTGAAAATTATTATCAGAACAGGAAGCATTTAGAGTATCTGGATCTAGCCTCAGAACCAGTGTTTGAAACAGAGTCAATAGAAGGAATAAAATTTTCTTGTTATAAGAAGGGTTTTAAACATGTGTATCATTATGAAAAAAGGCAGTTAAACTTTTTATGTGATTTACAACTTAATACCTTGCATAATATACATGTTCTGTTTGATCGTATGAATGTTTTGTCTAATGTTTGTTTAAAGCATTTTTATATTTTGCATGAAAATTTTGAAAAATTAGAAACAATTTTGGAAAATATTGAAAGAAAAATAAAAAGAGTTCCAGTCAAAAGTGAAGTAACTGAGTTGATAAACTCTATAGTTGATCAACCAAAGAAAATTGAACAAGAAGCTATCCAATT
This sequence comes from Erythroxylum havanense, assembly GCA_024752395.1. Classification (NCBI taxonomy): domain Eukaryota; kingdom Viridiplantae; phylum Streptophyta; class Magnoliopsida; order Malpighiales; family Erythroxylaceae; genus Erythroxylum; species Erythroxylum havanense. The sequence continues at coordinate 17,602,337 of JANTNU010000003.1, forward strand.
AACTCAACAATTGGAAAAGAAATTGCAGAAGGTGCAAGTCTTACTTGAACAACTTCATAAATAGTGGAGTTAGATGTCCTATCTGACTGTACTGAACGACGAAGATTATAAAGAATCGCTTGCTGCAACTGAATTGTTAGGACCGCCTGCTGAAGGATTCAAAAGATCTGAAGAAGTAGCTCAATCTTCAAGGGCTATACAGGCTGCTGTAAAACAAAATAATTGTGTAATTTACCTTTTGGTAAAGACACTAAAGAAATTAGAAATTCTTGTAACTTTCAAAAGTCACAAGAATTGAAGAAAGTTTTCTTAAATCTTCAAAAGAAAATCCACAATTTCAAGAGACTCTTGAAAAATTAATTCAAGAAGTCAACAGAATTAAGATATCTGAAAAAGGAGATACAACACCACCAGTTGTAGTAGGAAAGACATACTTCTTCAAAAATCCTCAAGATATATTTGATTCAGAAAAGGCAAAGCTAAAACGAACTCAATCAAAATGAGTAGACCAAGTACAAGCACAAGAACTAATATCTTCTTTGAAGAACCAAGGTCAGCAGAAGAAAGGAATATGGGACTAATTCCAGTTTGAAATTCCGAAAGAAATATTATTATGTCTACACCACAAGAAGATCAAATTAGAGACTATAGAAGGTATAGACAAGCTGCATTTTAGAGAACTTAAGTTTTGATTTCTTGTGGTAGCAACATATATGCTTTTTGGTGTAGTGACAACATTCACTTTCTCAAGGGATATTTGGAGGAAAAGATGCTAGGATAAGTGGACCTACCATATATAATTGTTGAACTTTGCTAGAACAATAAACAAATGAATTGAATCAGGGATACTTGTACATCTTTTTACCTCAACTTGGTTGTTTTTTTGGTGTTCAATCAACATGATCATGAGGTCCTTGGTGTTTTATATATTTCTACAATGTATTTGTTGGTCCAAATTCATGAAGGCAACCATGTACTTTTTTGACATGTACCCTTTTTAAATCAGATGCTTGTACTTGAACTTTTGTGACACAGGCATCCCTTTTGCTTGTGGACATTATGTTGTAATTTTAGACGTGAATTGGTGGCAGGATCATGTGCATAAAGATGCCATTTTACCTGTTTTTGATTGCCTTTATGATACTTTGTGGTTTTTAATGTCCAGATTTTTACATTTTACAGGTTCTTATCATCTCAGGTGAAACTGGATGTGGCAAGACAACCCAAATTCCACAATTCATATTAGAATCTGAGATAGAATCCATTTGTGGAGCTGTTTGTAGTATTATATGTACACAACCGAGACGAATATCAGCCATGGCAGTTTCTGAAAGAGTTGCTTTGGAAAGGGGGGAAAAATTGGGTCAATGTGTAAGTTTTTCTTAAGCATTTCTGTTTGTGATTTGGCATAACCACTCTTGGATATTTTTACAATTTCTACAAAATTGAATTGTATTTGTGTATTGGCTTGCCTAATAGGTTGGATATAAGGTTAGACTTGAGGGTATCAAGGGAAGGGAGACCCACCTTCTTTTTTGCACTACCGGAATCTTGTTAAGAAGGTTGCTCTTTGATAAAAATTTGAAAGGTGTAACTCATGTTATTGTGGATGAGATTCATGAACGTGGAATGAGTGAAGGTATTGATTGTTCTTTTTATGTCTTGATTGGGAATGTTGGAAATTGATTTTCTCATAGTTGATGTTTTGATGGCAGATTTTCTTCTTATTGTTCTTAAAGAAATTCTTCCTCATCGACCAGAATTGAGGGTGATTCTAATGAGTGCAACACTCGATGCAGAACTTTTCTCATCCTATTTTGATGGAGCTCCCATACTTCGTATTCCAGTAAGTTAAAAGCCTATGATTTGTGTTTTTTTTTTTTCATTTTCAGATAGAGACTATTGCTTGTTTGCTGCTCTTGTTTTACTTCTTATCAATATTTTCTTTCCTTGTTAGGGAGTGGGGATGAGATTTGGAGTGCTGATTTTTTGAAGCCCTAACATTCTTTTAACGTAAAATTCAATATAGAGCTAAAATAACAATTCCATGCTTTAGCTTCAATTGTCCTTTTCTTTGCCAACTTTTCCAATTTGTTGTGGACCATGTGAAATGCTTAGAAGCATTGAAGGCTTGGTTTGTTTTTGGTGTCTTCCAATATAGAAGGCTTGTTGCTTTGTCCTATATAATTTCTTTTCTATTGGAAAAAGAATACCTTCTCCTAATTCCATTACTTCCAATTGAGTAGTTTAAATTGCATCACACCTAGAATACTTTTGCTTTTTATTCTTCATCTTTTTGCATTACACATGGACTCTAGTATTGCAAGCATTTCAACCAGCATTTATTGACGAAGAACTCTATTGACGGAGTTTTTTGACTCCAAATAGATTTTTGTCTCCAACATCAAATTATTATTATTCACTTTGTATCGTCTTCTTATGTAGAAACTGGTTGCAATTTCACTTCTTTACATTTCTCAATGCCAAGCTATGAGTAATTACAAACTCTGGTCATTTTCATGTGTTTGACTATTATTTGAATGTAATCATTTTAAGTTTGTAACAATGCCAAAAGCACTTTTAAGAGGGAAAATATATTTTTTGTTGGGAAGGAGAAATTAGCGGCAACTGAATCAAGGGCTGCTAATTAGGAGCAAATATGTTCCTAACAGATTGGGAGAGAATTAGGAGAGATTTAGTCAAAGTAAATAAATTAGGATATTTGATTTGTATAGAATTTTTTCCTAGTATAGATACTATTGTACTCCTATTTATATGTAACCTAAACAGAGGAAATTATATGGAAATCACACTTTCTTCCACATGGTATCAGAGCTCTAGGCAGAAATTAAACCCTAGCTATTTGTCGACCCTAATTGTCCATAATAATGTCTGATTACATATCAGAATCCACCACCATCTCTACCAATCAACCAAACTCTTATGAAATTCACAGCCCCACCAAAAGAACCAATACCTTCTATCTACCTAGTTTAGATTCTCCTTCTATCCAAATTACAACTATACGACTCAATAGAGAGAATTTTTTGCACTAGTCTTAATCAGTGCGGATATTTATTCGAGGGAGAGGGAAAATTGGCTACTTGATAGAAGAGAGGGAACCTGCCCCGTAGGATCTAGGTTACTTCACTTGGGATGCTAAAAATTCCATGGTGATGACTTGGTTGGTAAATTCTATGGAGGAGGAAATCAACTCCAATTATATGTGTTACCACACTGCTAAGGAGCTATGGGATAACATCAATCTCATGTATTCAAACTTGGGCAATCAGTCTCAAGTGTGTAAGTTGGCACTGAAACTTGGAGAAATCTGCCAAGGTGAGGAAAAGTGTTACCAAATACTCTCAAGTGTATAAGTTGACACTGAAACTTGGAGAAATCTGCCAAGGTGAGGAAAAGTGTTACCAAATACTTCAATACTTTGAAACGTTTGTGGCAGAATTTAGACTTATTCAGTGATGCTTATGAGTCAAAATCGTCAGAAGATTATCACCACTATAAGAAAAAGGTGGAGGATAATCGTATATTTAAATTGCTTATTGGACTAAATGTTGAATTTGATGTTGTAAAGCTTGTTCCAAGTGTTTGAGGTGTTGCTGCCAACTATTGCTATAGATCAAAATGTTATCAAAAAATACCTGCACACTTTTCCTTAGAAGTGATCTAAAAACCGAATTTATAGTAGATTGAAAAGTGGATGGGGCATTCATAAGTCCGAAAGGCATAACTAAGTATTCATAATGGCCTTCATGAGTCCGAAAGGCTGTTTTATGAATATCTTCGGTCTTAATTCGTATTTGGTGAAAATTGGACTCAAGTCAATCTTAGAGAAATACTTGGAACCATGCAATTCATCAATAAGCACATTGATAATGAGAATTGGAAACTTATCAGGAATGGTTACCTTGTTAAAAGCACAGTAATCTACACACATTCTCCATGAATTGTCCTTTTTAACTAGAATTATTGGACTGGAGAAGGGGCTGGTGTTGTGTTTGATTGCACCTAATTCTATCAACTCCCTGACCTGTTTTTCAATCTCAGCCTTATAGTGGTAGGCATACCTATAAGGACGTATACTTATTGGATTTGTTCCATTATATAGAGTAATGGCATGATCATGACCCCGCGAAGGAGGAAGACCCTTCGGTTCTTAGAACACCAATCGGTTTGCTTGCAAAACTGAAGTTAATTCCTGAATTTGGATTGGAATTAAGGTGGTACTGGTCTTCGAAATAAGCACATTAATGGAATGGAGCACCCCTTGCAAGGTAGAAATTTGTTGGGGCTGCTTACAGCCTTGCCCTCTCAAGGTGACTCCTTTCCCATGTTCAAATCCCCAAGTCACTATTTTCTGCTTGAAATCTGCTCTCACTTCTCCTAAAGTCTCCAACCATTCTGCACCCAAAACCAGATCTATTCCCCCCAATTGAAGAATGTATGCATCAATTAGTAGCTCCGCATTCCCTACTAACACCACAAGTCCCTTACACTGACCTTAGTGAAACATTTTGTTCCATTACCCAATTTCACTCCTTAGGATTCGGTTGGAGTCACATTCAAACCTAAGGTGGCTACTAAGTCTTGCGAAAGATAATTATGACTTGCTCGACTATCTATGAGGAGCAAGATTGGAACTCCAGCCAACTTACCCTCAATTTTGAGGGTCTTAGATTGGACAATCTCCCCATACTAAGCTACTTGACAAACCATTTCCCATGCCTCACTAGTTTCGGTCTCCTCTCTGTCTCCTACACCTGAAGGAACCCCTTCTCCTTTGTCATCCCCTTCCCAAATCAGTAGTCTCAAATGCTTGTCAGGGCAAACATGGGTAGGGCTATAATGCTGTCCACATTTAAAACATAATCCCTTAGCCCTTCGGTCCATCAATTCCTGATAAGAGAGGTTTCGGGTCCCCTTTGGTCGCCCCTCGACAACCCTCTCAACGTCGGGTCCTCGTTTAGCTCCACCGGTAGGATGCGCCGGGGTCCGGACTACGTTGGGTCTCATGCCGCCCCAATTGTGACCACCCCTGGTCGAGTAGGTGGTCTCGAACCTCGGAACATCCACAGGTCTCCAGCCCGCTATCGGTTTGGTAGTCATCGATGGAGCTAGTTTGCGCTCCACTGCTCGCTTTGTGGAGATCATCTTATATCAGGAAGAAGGATCCAAGGCCAAAACATCCAGCCTTATATCTTCTCGTAATCCCCCTAAGAAAAGACCCATATACTGATCTTCGGGAAGGGGAGGAACCTGAGCCATCAACATTTCAAAAGTTTCCATGTATTCGTCCACAGTGCCTTGCTGTGTCAATGCCTTCAACTGGGAAAACGGGTTCCTGATGTAGTGATCTCAAAGTCTCCCAATCCAACTTTGGCTTCGACGCTAAGAGGACCTTGAACCAGTGCCGTGTCATGCCTTCCATGCAAATCTGAGCCAGCTGAACTCGAAGTTTTGGTGGGGTGCCCTGAACGGTGAAGTACACTTCTGCACGAGAGACCCATCCTACCGAGCGTCACCTTGGAATGGAGGGAGTTCTACCCTTTTTACTCGAAGATGATACTCTTCCGACGTCATGGAGGTGACGCCGCTTCCTTCCACTGGCGTCTGTACCGACTTCCCACGATTGACGGAGCTTGACCTAGCCTCCGGTGATTGGTGTGCAGTTTGATGCTGGAACCCCTCTCGCATCTCTGCGTGCATCGCCGCTAAGGCTCTGGAGGTGTCGTCGACATCTTTATGTAAGTTCCCCAGTTGGACCGTATGGTCCAACAGTTTCGTCTCTACTGCTATCATACGAGCATCCATTGCTTCCCACTTTTGTAACGCCATTCTCGTTTGCATACATTGGGCCTCTTAATGAAAGCACCAATCATAAGCAAATGGATGATAGTATAGGATTTTTAGTAATATTTAGCAATAGCCTCATAGGAAACTACAAGAACCAAAGCTACCGGCCAACAATGGCCCCTCAAGCTTCCAGCTGAGACAGTACAAATAGAAAAGTTACCCCCTCTGTGCTACCCCATTCCCTTACATACTCTACCCTCCACTCGATTAGCTATTCGCTTCTCTCTCCTCTAACTAATTCTAACAAACTTAGCTGACTCATCATTCCTTGGGTCACTCACTTTCTACTTTGCCTTAAGTCTTTTTCCTGGAATATGTTAACATGGGTTTGTGGCCCATGTTTTGTTCCTTCCTCCTATTTCTTCTAGAGTAAGTCAATATGGGTTTATGACCTGTATAGCTATCAACCTATTGTTCTCAAGGGACAACATCAATCAGACATCTCGAATGATGAGCCTGTAGACGTACAAGGTCCTCTAAACCCTCTACTATCCAATACTGTTCTTGATCTTGATACTTGCTATGATCTTGACATTCCCATGACACTCAAAAAAGGTACCGGTCTTGTACTAGCCATCCTATTGCAAAATATCTCTCATATGATAAACTATCTCAGAGTCATAGGGCATTTAAATAAAAAATCTCTAATCTGTTTGTTCTAAGAAACATTCAGGAAGCAATTGATGATCCAAAATGGAAATCAGTAGTAATGGAGGAGATCTGTGGTCTTGTGAAAAATGGGATATAGGAAGCTATAGAGTTACCTAGAGACCAAAGAACACTTGGCTGTAAATGGGTGTTTATCGTAAAGTGCAAGGCTAATGAAAGTGTAGAAAGATACAAAGCGAGACTTGCTCATAAGGGGTTTACTCAAACCTATGGTATTGATTACCCAGAGACTTTTGCCCTGGTAGCTAAAATTAACTCTATTCGAGTTTTATTGTCTCTTGCAGTTAACTGCAATTGGACCTTACATCAACTGGATGTGAAAAATGCTTTTTTGAATGGTGATTTGGAAGAAGAAGTGTTTGTGTCCACCGTCGATTTTTGAAAAAATTGTTGGCCAAAATAGAGCATGTAGACTCAAGAAGTCTTTATATGACCTGAAACAATCTTCACGAGCATGGTTTGGAAGGTTTGGGTCCACAGACATGGTTTGGAAGGTTTGGGAAGGCAGTGAAAAGCTATGGCTTTCATCAAAGTCAAGCAGATCACCCTCCATTTTATAAACATTCTAAAATGAAACAATTGCAATTCTAATTGTCTATGTGGATGACATAATCTTAACTAGAGATGACTACGAAGAATTTGCAAGGTTGAAAAGGAAGTTAGCAAAGGAGTTTGAAATTAAAGACCTGGGAGCATCGAAATATTTTCTTGGAATGAAATTTGCAAGATCAAGAGAAGGAATATTTGTGAATAAGAGGAAGTATATCCTTGATTTACTTGGAGAAACTGGGTTATTGGGATGCAAGGTGGCTGAAACTCCATCTGAAGCTGACCTAAAGCTCAGTCTTGCTAAGGATGCAGATGTGATTGATAGGGAAAATTTTCAGCAACTGGTGGGAAAACTGATGTATCTATCACACACTCGACTTGACTTAGCCTTTGTTGTAAGCATGATAAGTTAGTTTATGCACTCACTAGGTCAAGAGTACTTTAAAGCTGCCTACATAATACTAAGGTATTTGAAAGGGACACCTGGAAGAGGCTTGATGTTTAACAGATGTGACAATATACAGGTTGAAATCTATACAAATGCTGATTGGGTAGATAGCATTTTTGATGGAAGATCAACATCAGGATATTGTACTTTGGTTGGGGGGAAATCTAGTCACCTGGCGGAGTAAGAAATAGAAAGTAGTAACATAAAGTAATGTTGAAGCTGAGTTTAGGTCTTTCGCACTTGTGATTTGTGAAGGAATGTGGATCAAGAGGCTATTAGAAGATCTGAAGATTCCTGTGTCACTTCCTATGAAAGCCTATTGTGACAACAAGGTTGCTATTTCGATTGCACACAACCCAATTCAACATGACAGAACCAAGCACATCGAAGTGGACAAGCATTTATCAAAGAGAAACTTAAGAGTGGCTTAATCTGTGTTCCTTATATATCAACCAGTGAACAAATAGTTGATATACTCACCAAGGGACTATAGAAGAAACAGTTCGATCTCCTACCTCCTAGTAAGCAAGCTAGCTATGGAAGACATTTACAAGCCAGCTTGAGGGGGAGTGTTGAGAAGGAGAAATCGATGGCAGCAGAATCAAGGAGTTGCTAATTCGGAGGAAATCTGTTCCTAACAAATTGGGAGAGAAATTAGGGGAGATTTAGTCAAAGTAAATAAATTAGGAGATAATTAGGATATTTGATTTGTGTAGAATTCTTTCTAGTATAGATACTATTGTACTCCTAAAAATATATGGAAGTTACACTTTTTTTTTTTTTCTGTATTTTTGCATTTTGACCGCCAGTAGTTCTAGGAATGATAATCTTTGTTTTATAAAGTATCTTATTACCTTGATCTTATTCATTTTTGTATGTGTGATCTCGTTGGTTGGTCTTGTTTATGGGCTATAGATGCTTACTTATACAAGAGCATGTACAAGTTTCAAGACGTAATCTACTTAATTGTTATACACCTTTACTTCTTCTTCCTTGGTCAAAGAAATGCAACTCCAGTTTTTTTACTTTTTACTGCTTTTGTCTTTCCTGAATTGTATCACACAGGGTTTTACTTACCCTGTACAAAAATTGTATCACACAGGGTTTTACTTACCCTGTACAAACTCATTTCCTGGAAGATATTCTGGAAATGACAAGGTACAGATTGACTCCATACAACCAAATTGATGATTACGGTCAAGAAAAGATGTGGAGAATGAGCAGACAAGCTTCAAGAAAGCGGAAGAGTCAGATTGCTTCCGTTGTGGAGGTCCATGACCTTTTCTGCAGCTACATTTGCTATTTTGCAAATGCAGTTTATTTCCTCTTCTACAATTTTGAAATTCATTTTTGTTTTGTTGAGGAAGTTTTTGATTTGGGAAGCTTGCAATAGGATGCATTGAGAGCAGCCGACTTTAAGGAGTATAGTTCCCAGACTCTGGAGTCCCTGGCATCCTGGAATCCTGATTGCATTGGTTTCAATATCATAGAGTTTCTTTTATGCCATATATGTGAAAAGAAGGGGCCTGGTGCTGTGCTCGTTTTCATGACTGGTTGGGATGACATGAGCTCATTAAAGGATAAGCTACAAGCAAATCCTATGTTGGGAGATCCAAGTCGAGTGTTGTTGCTTACGTGCCATGGTTCTATGGCCAGCTCAGAGCAGGTAATTTCATATTTGAAGTTGCTTTGATAAAACATTCATGTATGGACATTTTGATAAAAATCCTCATTCTTGATTATCAACGTTCAGTATATAGCTTCTAAGCAAATTTCTTTGGAATGTATGCAGAGGTTAATATTTGATGTACCTGATTGTGGTGTGAGGAAGATAGTGCTAGCTACCAACATTGCTGAGACAAGTATCACAATCAACGATGTTGTTTTTGTTCTTGACTGTGGGAAGGCAAAGGAGACTTCATATGATGCTCTTAATAACACTCCTTGCTTGCTTCCTTCTTGGATTTCCAAAGCCTCTGCTCAACAGGTAAGTTTTTCTTCTACTTGGAAATTTGATAGCTGAGATGATTTTGATGTGAAGATTGTACTTCTGATGGTGTGTAATTGCATTTGCCGCCCACATGTTTCTAGATGCTATTTGTGTGACATTCTCAGGAGGGATTACTATGGTAGAAAGGCAAGCATGTCTACAAATTTTATAAATCCAAGCTGTCATGAAATGTATTTGGAGCGTCATCCAAACATGCAAATTTTGGTTTGATCATTTTTTTATGTGGAGTTGAATCTCACTGAAGCATATTGTAATAACCTCACCGATTGCACAATTTCATATTTGCTTTTACTTTCTTCTAAGCAGGGTTGAGCCTTTAGTAATTTAAGTTAGTTAGAAGAGATTTTAGATTAGCTTGAGGGATGTCTAGTAGCCTTGCTACTTTATTTATTTTATTTACTGATCTTTGTCCCTTTGAGATATTCTAAAGGGAAAGGGCAAATAATTTTGTTATAACCTTAAATATGTTCTCAAACTCACTCAAAAGTTCAAAAATAATTTACTTAATCTCCTATTTGGTGATATTATTATCTTGGCCCAATAAATAAATAAAGTTTGTTGAAATGTGATCATAGATATTTCCTTGGCCAAAAGTTTTGTTGACCTGAAGCAACATTTTGGTATTTCATGTTTTATTTTCTTTTAATTTGATCCTGTATGATCTATCATCATGAGAGTCTATGTTTACAAGAAATCAATCATTTTGAGAACAATCGAAAATAAATTGAATAATTATGTTCCTAATGCTTAAATATTTTTTATTAAACCAAATAAGAGTTTTGGTCCAAGTTTAAGACAAGAAAGATAAATTATTTTTCTCATTTGAGGTTTGCATGCCAATTACTTTCTATCTGACATAGATTTGGCAAGCATGTAGGAATTAGAATGATATGTTTCTTTGTGATCCATTTATATACTTTGTTCTTTCTATCTCCTGCTTGAATAGTAAAAATCTTCATTTCAGAAGCTTTTTATATTTGGACTCTTTCACATATATATTCTATATTCATTTCGACTTAAATGCATAATGCAGAGAAGGGGGAGAGCTGGTCGTGTTCAGCCAGGAGAATGTTACCATCTGTATCCTAGATCTGTATACAATGCTTTTGTAGAATATCAATTACCGGAAATATTGAGGACACCTTTGCAGTCTCTTTGTCTGCAGATCAAAAGTCTAAAGCTTGGAAGCATATCAGAGTTTCTTTCTAGGGCTTTGCAATCTCCTGAATTGTTAGCGGTAACACCATTTGCGGCTTGTCTCATTTATACTCCCCGAATCCCAACATTCTAACAACCCATAGTAATATCTAACCTAATCCCATAGTTATGATTAATATCTTCTCCCTCGTTGTTTAGGACATAGAGGAGATGATGTTGTCAACATCGTGACTATATAACTTTTTTTGTGAAGTTACTTTACCTTGCTCAACTCATTCACCATCGTGTTTTACCCTAATATTTTACAGGTTCAGAATGCTATTGATTACTTGAAAGTTATGGGAGCTTTAGATCAGAATGAAAAATTGACTGTTCTTGGTAGGGCAGCATTTAACCATGCTTATTGTTGCTTGATAGGTGATCCCATAACCATGCTTATTGTTGGTTGATAGGGCGATACTTATCTATGCTTCCGGTGGAGCCTAAACTGGGAAAGATGCTTATTTTAGGTGCTATCTTCAATTGCTTGGATCCAATATTGACTGTTGTTGCAGGTCTTAGCGTGAGAGATCCTTTTTTAACACCATTGGACAAGAAGGATGTAAGTTCAGTCTTTTATATTGAAGAAAGAATGCTTTACTCTTATTGATGATCCACATTTGTCTTACATAGATAGAAGCCTATATTTGATAGGTCAACTCCTACAAATCTATAAATATTGCCTATATTTTTAAAGATCACCTCTTATAGATTCTGGTAAATAATCTTAGGGATTTCTAGAGGTATTAACTAAAGAAAACTAAGAATTTTACGAGACTGTAAAAGGTATCTTCGAACAAGACAGATTCAATGGATGAGTGATTTTAGGGAGTTGAAGTATTCTATTTTCAGCTTGATTTTAATCTCCTCAAATATGAGATTGGAAAATGCCTTAGTAGATCAGTCAACTAATTACTTGAATTTATGTATGGAATACTAATTGGGCCACTATCTAGCAAAAAGTTAATGGAAGTGCTTATACTTTTTGGAAAATTCTGAGTATTTGTAATTGTATACATACTCTAGGGTCAACTTTGATTCCCTATAGGAAATTCCAAAATTTAAGAGAATGACATATTATCTTACAAATATTTTGTGTCCTAGCCTTGTAATTTTTACGCACTTCCTCTCAATTTGGTTAATGAATTGAGATCTTCAATTCTCTGCTTGGAAATAATGCTTTGAAACATACGAGTGTTTGTCTTTTTGTTAAACATCTACTTGTTGGGGAGGTAAATTCCTTGTTGGACTATTTAAAATAATGAAGTAGAATATGATACTTGAGTCCTCCCTACGATCATTATGCTTATTGAATAAGTAGTATGTGATTGTGTGTGATATTTTCATTATGTGGAAGATCTTTGGAAGGCCAACTAATAAGATAGATGATACTATCACAATTAAGTAGACCATATTATTACTTTCCTTTTGCAATATGGGATTTTTTTGGATCTATGAGATTTTCTTGGTAAATATGTTGACAGCTGGTGTGATAAGAAAATGGGTGGAAATATAGTAATATTATTGATAATAGCTATAGCCTCGTAGGAAATTCCTCAAGGACTATGCCCAGC
>JANTNU010000003.1:17679624-17691770 GCA_024752395.1 Erythroxylum havanense
TGGATCCTGGGTTTCGGGAAAGTCCCGGGAACAAAAATTTTTGTTTTCCGCTGCCGGTACATGTGATGTACCTCCCGAGATTTTCCTACAGGTGCATCGCGGAGGCGAACGCTAGATCCCTCGCACAGTTACGGATGAGACGGGTCGCCAGCTTCTGATTGCCCAACGAGTCTATAAGCTGCTTGTCTGCAGGGGGAACGACCCTCTGAGCAATGTGAAGAGCCACATCGAAGTCCCTAAGAGACGCAACCTTATCCAGACTGATCGTTGGCTTCCACTTCTCGGCACTTGCCGCTCGCCCTTTCCCCTTGCCTTTATTCGATCAGGCAACATGCTCTTCCCCCTTCTCTCTGCCCTTCTCTTTCCTCATGCCTTGGTCCGATGGGCAGGGCGGTCGGTCGATAACCCGAACGGTCTTTTCCCTCTTAAGAGGTGGCTCAACCTCTTCCTCCTCCTCTTCTATGACCGCTAGGCCTTCACCAGTCAACCGGGTCATCACTGTTAACTGCTCGGGTACAACTGCCAGGGCAAGCGTTGCAGATGGTTCGAAAACAGTAGGCCGAGCGACATCTGCGTTGGCCTCTCCTTTCTTGTCCTGCCCCTTTGTCTTCTAAGAGGGCTTGACAGCTTTGCGCTGGCCTCTGGTAGGTTTGGAGGACCCGGCGAAATCGTTGAGCCTTGCCATGGCTGCGCAGCAATAAAAACAGGTTAAAAATTGAAACCAATACTTACAAAAACAGTAAATAGTTTAACCACGAGGAGTCAACCAGAGGGGGCAGTTTCTTCTCCTAGCCCGCTAATTCGGGGCGGGGGGTCGATTAGGAATGAATCGACCGAGGCCCCCCCGCGATATCCCAGAATGCGACGATCGAAGTCATACTGATTGAGCCTCTTAATGCGATCAACTACCTCTCACACCTCTCTAGTAAGAGACAAGCTCGACGCGTCGTTCCATCGCTTGGCTAGAGGATATCTCCACGGCTAGGACTCAAAGGAAGATCTCGGAGGCCTTACGAAAAAGTACTTCGTCCTCCAAGCTTAGATTTTTGAAGCCGTTCCCGCCGGGCGATATCGAGCATCTCTATACTGCAAATGAGGGACCCCGGCCCCAGCGCTTGAACTCTGGTTCATTCTTAAAAAATGGAGTAGGATGCCGACCGAAGGCGGATAGCCGAATTGATGGCACAGTAAGACCAAACCGTTAATGAATCTCCATCCATTTGGAGGAATTTGGCTCGGCGTCAATCGGTAGGCGACGCACACCTCGTCAATGATCGGGGCATACGGAAGCTTCATGCCACCGAACAAGAAGCTGTCAGAAACAGCAAAATACCCTCCCAAATTGTTGTGGATTGGTTCGTTCTCGAAGGCCAGCCTAGGTCCCCAGGACGAAGGGATATTGTTCCTAATAATTGACCGATTCAACTCTCCCGCGGTCATCGTTGATTCATCTTTCGGTGGCTCCTCAACGACCAGCCCATCCTTCCAGTCACTCGCCGTGACTACCTCGATACCTCTCACCCCTGGCACTGCCACTACTTCCGCCATTACTTCAAGTGGCCCGACTAATTGGGAGGCCCTCTCGGCGGTTTCATCCCTAGGGCTAACCCCACTTCTAGGACCGGTTGACGACATGCTTACAAAGAGGAAACTTAAAGGAAGAAGCGAGGAAAAAGGACGTACCTAGTTGGTGATTGAAGTTGGGAATTTGAACGGCGGTTGAAAGAAAACTCCGAAGACTATAGGCAAGAAGGTGCAAATGAAAGCAGAATGAAAGCCAGAGAACAAAACAAGCGTGAAGAAAATCTGTAGTCTGTCGATCCTGAGTATTTATAGAAGATCTGTCGAACGGACGTTCCAACCAACGCTTGACGCATGGAGAAAATCCAAGCTGAACTCAGACACGTGGTAGAATCTGAGCTGAGGTGAATTAGGGTTATTAGAAATCCGGAATGGCGCAGCAGTTAAAAGGACGCACCTGACAGCTGCACAGCAGTCAAAAGGACGTACGTGATAGTCTGTCAGAGGGCGCGAACCGTCAGTAATGATTAAACCTAGTATTTCATTTAAGCCTTGACATTCAATCGATCGGCCCTACCACTACACTCGCCCGATTGACCTCATCGTTGCACTCGGTCGACCTGTCATATCGCTATAGCTGATCCATCGGTTCTGTCATTACCCTCGATCGGTCCGTCATGTCATTACATTTGATCGGTCGATCACATCACGATAATCGATCGATCGGGCCTAGCATGAGCTGCCTTGGAGACACGCTATATGATCCTTATGTACTCTTTCGACCCTTCTCTTAGGTCAAACTCGAGGAGTAGGGGGCTTATGGTTAGGTCGGCTGTGCTAGGCCCAAGCCCAGGTCCACGCGTCCACGACCCATTCGCAGGTGGAAACCTCTCATGCATAGGTAAAGACCTACGTAAAGATCTAAACCTATTATCTATTCCATATATAAGGTACTACTTTGCCATAATACAAGTACGAGATTAGAACCCTGACATTATTTGTTTATAGCCACCAAAACCCTCACTAAAAGACTAATTTGAGCGTCGGAGGGGCTTGCCAGCTATCAACCCCCGGCGTGTCTTGTGCTGTTTTGCAGGTATTCTCTTGTTAAAGACAACCAATCTCATGGATCCAAAAAGTAGCGTCCTGCCTCATCAGAATCAGGCAGAACCAGGTACTATATCATTTGACTAGCAAATCTTTATTGAATGCTGTTTTAACACTATCCAATGATATTGCGTAATTGACGAACATTTGAAAAAATGTAATAGGAAGAGCAGCAAGTGCATAACCCTCTATTACAAAGCCAGTAGCAAAATTAACTTTGATAATTTCTTTTGATTAATAGGAAATGTTATTTTAAATGTTTATATTATTGATTTATTTATAATTATCATATTATTATTATTTTAATATGATAAAAATTAAGTATTTGGTTGAATTTTTATTTATTATGTATAATATTTATAAATAAGATAATTAATTTTTATTAATATTAATTTTTACTGTTACTAAATAAAATTGTATAATTTTTATTTTTATATTATTTTATCATATTTACAAATCTCTCTTATATTAAAGGAGTATAGAATAAGATTATAATTTTCATATTTCTATTTATAGTCAATAATTAATGTGACTCATTTTTAGTATTAATCAATAAAATTATCAAACACTAGTTATTTTATTAATTTATCATATTTGGATATTATGAAAAATATAATATTATTTAATACGTAATGTTAAATTGTTTAATTCATTTTATAATTAATATGTTAATTTATTATATTTGTTAATAATTAAACATATTTATTAGTGTAATATGATAATAAATTAAATTATGTGATTAAAATTTAAAAATATTATAATATAATCAAGATTCTTTGCAAATAAAGAAGACTTTTTTTTTTCTTTCGAAAACGTGGTTTTTGTATTGATGTCAGCATACACTCGTGACAGTATGCTGTCTACCGCAAAAAAGGCCGAAAGGTAGGAGATCCAGCTTTGAAACAGTAACAGAATGTCAACTTTGGGTAGGAACGTGATGTAGGGCCGCGGTGAGTGCTCAGATGCTATAAAAATATTTGTCCAAACGACTTTCTGGCTCCTCTCTGTCGAAGATGATTTGCTGGAAGACAAATCTTCATCCACATTCGGGGAGATTTAAGTCAGAGCATCATTATTTGACTTCTATAAGTCTATAACAATGTCACAAAAGCAAACAACCCACCAACCATACGGTAACCGGGAGCAGAAAATCGAAGCTTTCGATTCAAATATCGAAACCCAGTCTTCTGTATTTCACGTGCCCTTGATAATTTTTCTCCTTTTATCAGTCTTGTCGTGAGACTGCTTGACGGTCAAAAAATGGCACTCCCAACACAAACGATACAAAATGCCAAGGTCCCTCTTGATTCGGGCACTGCGCGTCTCAAGGAGCTTGGCTACAAGCAGGAGCTTAAGCGTGACCTCTCGTAAACCTCTCAAAAATCTTTTTTTTTTTTAATGTGACCTTTTGTTTTGCTTGGATAACCCGCAACGTCTTTTGAATTTGAACTGGGTCATTACGTGACCTTTTCTGGGATTTGCAGGGTGTTCTCTAATTTTGCATTTTCATTTTCGATCATATCCATCGCAACTGGTATAACCACCTTGTACAATACTGGGTTGACTTATGGTGGACCAGTTTCCATTGTATATGGGTGGGTTGTAGCTTGTGGCTTCACCATGTTTGTTGGGTTAGCAATGGCTGAGATTTGCTCCTCTTACCCAACTTCTGGTGGTCTCTACTATTGGAGTGCAAAGCTTGCTGGCCCTCGATGGGCACCCTTTGCGTCGTGGATTACTGGCTGGTAAAACTTTTCACTTTTCAGATGTTTGTGTCATCTTTGGGTTATGGATTTCAAATTTGTATTTGAGTTAAAATTTATAGATTCATGAGTTTTTAGGAGCACTGTATATACTTGGCCTTTGATCATGTTTTCCTTTACGCTGTGTCTGATTTCATTTCCCACCTCAATCCTTTAGTCAACGATATGTCCAAATCTTAGCATTTAAGGAAACTTTGAGTTGGCGTCAAATTTGGAGTTTCAATTTCTTTAATCTCCATTGTTTAGGAGGATATCATGGCTGAGCCAAAATTAGAATCTCCAGCATGTTAAAGTCCAAGTGTAAAGACATACCTAGTTAAGGTTCTTTAAATGCTGCCTTTATCCTATTTTTTGAGTCCCAATAGCGCCATGTACACTGGTCTCTTTTCGTTTTTGGCTGTATAAGTCTTATCCTTCCATGGGTTGAAGCAACTTCTGATAGTATGTTTGAGAATTCTCCTCTCACTGAAGGTGATTGGGCTCATATCGCCAATGATCTCACAGTTTAGGGGGAGCGACTAAACTTTAGTCGTTACAGCTGTTCTAATCATGTCTTTTGTTTGATGAGACATCATCTAAATGTTCTATTCAGCGTGTGAAAAATGTCAGATTTGTCTTTTCACAGCTGAGGAAAAATCTCTTTAATTTGTCGAAGTAATTCCATTGCATTGCTTGAAATACGTTGGCAATAATACCAAGAAATGAATGTGCACATGGGATTTTTTAAATTAGTGTGTTGAAGATAGTCGGATGAAAGAGTTTTCAACCCAGGAATTACAGGAGATGCTTTTCCTTATCAACTGGAGCCATTTTGGGGAAAATGAAATATTAGTCAAGTTTCTTTGTTTCACACGTTACGCACGTACTTCTCACTGTTAAGTTGATCTGCATTTAACAAATTGGAATGCCAGTTGTTTACTGCCTTTCACCCGGCCTATTGGAGCCTCATGGGTTCATGAACCAGATTGGAAATTTGTTACTACTCTGATAAGCAAATGGATGAAAATATAGTGATTTTATTATAATTAGCTATAGCCTCATAGGAAACGCTACAAGCTCTAAGCTACCAGCCCACAATGGCCCCTCAAACAATTCAGTTGAGACAGTACAAGAGCAAAGATGATACCCCTTCTGTCCTACCCTCCTCTCTTACATAGTACTCTCTCCCCTCTAACTAATTCCCCTCTAACCGTTAGATGACTCACCCCTCTTGAATTTCCTAGAGTATGTCAACATGGGTTTGAAGCCCATGTTCATTCCCTTCTCCCTCTTTCTCCTAGAATAAGTCAGTATGGGTTTAGGACCCATAGTGCTATCTGGACCTATAGGTCTATCAATTCCGCCCTCTTCAGAATTTGCCTTGTCCTCAAGGCAGAAGGAGGGGAATTGCTGTTGTAGATGGTCAGCAGCTGTACAAGAAGCTTCTTCAATAGATTTCCCCTTCCATAGCACAAGCCACTTCACACTTTGCTCATGATTTTTCTGGACAGTCCGTTCAGCCAAGATTGCTTCAAGAACAAGGTTACATTCCTTGGAGTCGGCCAATCTTTAACACTCTGGATCTTGGTAGGATCTATTGCTACCCCTTCAGCTGAAATTACATGCCCCAAATACTCAATAGACTGTTGCCCGAACAAGCATTTCTTGTGATTAACAAAGAACTGATGGTCAATCAAGAGCTGCAAGGCTTGCTCCAAATGTTTGAGATGCTGCTACCAACTTTCACTATAGATCAAAATGTCATCGAAAAAGACTAGCACACCCTTCCTCAATAGTGGTCTAAAAATTGAATTCATGGTAGACTGAGATGTGGATGGAGCATTCATAAGCCCAAAAGACATGACTAGGTATTCATAGTGGCCCTCATGAGTCTGAAAAGCGATCTTATGAACATCCTTACTCTTGATTCGGATTTGGTGAAATCCGGACTTCAAATCAATCTTAGAAAAATACTTGGATCCATGCAACTCATCAATAAGCTCATTGATAGTAGGGATTGGGAACTTATTCGAAATTGTTACCTTTTTCAGAGCACGGTAATCTCCACACATTCTCCACGAGTGATCCTTCTTTTTCACAAGAATTACCGGGCTGGAAAATGGATTGGTGCTGTGTCGGATAGCTCCAATTGCCAGCAACTCCTTGACTTGTTGCTCAATCTCATCCCTATGGTGATAAGCATACCTATAAGGACGGACGCTAACCGGATTAGCTCCACTAACCAGATTAATGGCATGATCATGCCTCCTCGAAGGAGGAAGTCCCTTAGGTTCTTGGAACACCAACTGACTTGCTTGCAAAACTAAGGTCAATTCCTGAATCTGAACTGGAAGCAAGGTGGTATTAGTCTCCGGAACCAGCCTACTAGCTTCTCCTCCTTGCTGCTCATTTTGGAAATCCATGGCAATGGACTGTAGCATGCTTTGCAGGGCCGAAAGCTGTTGGGGCCGCTTACTGCCCTGCCCTCTCAAGGTAACTACCTCCTTTCCCTGCTCAAATCCCCACTTCATTGTTTTTTGTTTAAAATCCACCCTCACCTCGCCCAGAGTTTCCAGCCATTCGGCACCCAAAACTAGGTCTATTTCTCCCAACAGAAGCATATAAGCATCGATCCTCAACTCCACATTCCCTAATAACACCACAAGTCCCCTACACCGACCCTGTGAGAAGCATGTTGTCCCATTCCCCAATTTAACTCCATAGGCTGCGGTTGGAATAACAGTCAACCCCAAGGTAGTCACCAATTCTTGCGAAAGTTAGTTGTGACTTGCCCCACTATCGATGAGGAACAAGATTGGGACCCTGCCAATTTGCCCTCAACCTTAAGAGTCTTGGACTGAGCTATTTCCCCATATTTCGCGATTTGACAGACCATCTCCCATGCCTCTCCCATGTCGGTTTCCTCTTTGTTCCCCGTACCAGAAGGTGATCCCTCCTCCTCTTCATTTCCTTCCCAAATCAGTAGTCGAAGATGTTTATCGGGGCAGATATGGGTGGGACTGTAATGTTAGCCACATTTGAAACACAAACCTTTGGCTCTCCGATCCATTAACTCCTGGTAAGAAAGGTTTCTGGTCCCTTTTGGACGTCCTTCAGTGGTTTTCTCCATGCCAGAATGCTGATCAGCTCCTCCCCCTTGATTGACCCACGGGTTTGCGTCTCCACCGGTGGGTGTTTGGGGTCGGGCCAGTCCGGATCGGAATTCGACCCAGTTGCGTCCTCCTACTGTCGGGCTGGGAGGCCCGACTCGTGGGACGCCCATGGATCTCCAGCCCACGGTCGTTTTGGGGTGCGTCGATGGAGTCAGCTTATGCTCCACCGCTTGTGCTACTGCTATCACTCGATAACGAGAAGGAGGATCCAGCGCCACCACTTCCAACCTTATATCCTCTCGTAGTCCTCCAAGGAAGAGACCCATGTACTGATCTTCGGGAATAGGAGGGACTTGAGCCATCAACATTTCGAACATCTCCACATTTTCATCAACCGTGCCCTGTTGCGTCAACGTCTTCAGCTGGGAGAAAGGGTTCCCGTTGAAATGCTCACCATACTGGTCGAACAAAGCTCTTTTGAAGGTCTCCCAATCCAGTTCGGGCGTCGACGCTAGGAGGACCTTAAATCAGTGTCATGTCATGCCCTCCATGCAAATCTGTGCCAGTTGAACTCGAAGCTCCGGAGGAGTTCCCTGAATGGCGAAGTACAGTTCGGCACGTGAGACCCACCCTATCAGGTTGTCCCCTTGGAATGGAGGGAGCTCTACCAGCTTCGCTTGAAGCTGGTGTTCTTCCGACGTCATAGAAGTAACGTCGTTGCCTTCTACTGCCTTGTGAATCGACTTCCCACGTTCTATCAAACTTGACCCTACCTCTGGTGTTTGATGCGCTGCATGTCGTTGGAACCCCTCTCTCATTTCAGCGTACATCGTCGCTAATGCCTTGGAGAGGTCGTCGACTCCCTTATGTAAGTTACGCAGTTGAGTCGCATGGTCCAACAACTTCGTTTCTACTGCGATCATACGAGCATCCATTGCTTCCCACTTCTGTGATGCCATTCTTGTTTGCATACATTGGGTCTCTCAATAAAAGCACCAATGATAAGCAAATGGATGAAAATATAGTGATTTTATTTTAATTAGCTATAGCCTCGTAGGAAACTCTACAAGCTCTAAGCTACCAGCCAACAATGGCCCCTCAAGCAATTCAGCTGAGACAGTACAAGAGCAAAGATACCCCTTCTGTCCTACCCTCCTCTCTTACATAGTACTCTCTCTCCTCTAACTAATTCCCCTCTAACTGTTAGATGACTCACCCCTCTTGAATTTCCTAGAGTATGTCAACATGGGTTTGAAGCCCATGTTCATTCCATTCTCCCTCTTTCTCCTAGAATAAGTCAGTATGGGTTTAGGACCCATAGTGCTATCCGGACCTATAGGTCTATCATACTCTTCTAGTTGTTCTAGTGGTTGAAGTTGAGATAAACATTATAGGAAGATTGTCACTACTTATTGTTGGTTACACAAAAATGAAACTTGTCTAGCAGAAAGCATATGCTAAGTGGAACAAATTAAATTTTGCAGGTTCAACATTGTTGGTCAGGTACAACTGAGATTGATCATGGAGTTCTGCAGATTTCACTATCTGCTGCAGCCTAGTTTGTTTAGGATGCCAATGGATATGTATTCTGTTATAAACTGACAACTTTTACTTGCATGTATATTTGCAGTGGGCAGTTACGACAAGTATAGATTTCTCCCTGGCACAGCTACTTCAAGTTATCATTCTTCTTAGCACAGGTGGAGCAAAAGGTGGTGGATATGAGGCATCAAAATATGTTGTTATTGCTATCCATGGAGGAATTTTACTTCTACATGCAATACTTAATAGCCTGCCTATCTCAATACTATCTTTCTTTGGACAGCTGGCCGCTGTCTGGAATCTTGTAGGTATGATGAACTTATGGCTCTAATTTCCAGCATTTTTTTATTGCCAATCTCATTTCTAAATTTTGATCAACCTTGTCAATTTTAGCTGTTGTTGCTATCACAATAATAGTACCCTGTGTTGCAACTGAGAGAGCCAGTGCCAAGTTTGTCTTCACACACTTCAACACTGATAATGGTGAAGGCATCCATAACAAATTCTACATTTTTGTTATTGGACTTCTGATGAGTCAATACACCCTTTCTGGGTATGATGCTTCAGCCCACATGGTAAGCGTTAATGATCTTCCTACTGAATTTTAATATAAGCCATGGCAAAAAGTTAATAAGAGATGGCTTATCTTTGTAGAACTTCTAATAGCTATAGTTAGGAAGAGTTGCAATTCTTTTTGAAAATACATTCCGTAGAGTTTATGACATTATGCATCTATCCTGGTTTGACCTACTGTTTGATCACTCGGACAAAGTACAATAAAAGAAAATTAGTTTCTTGAAATCAATTAATCCCCTTTTGAAGCATATTTTAACTTGAAGTATGCGCCTGTAAATGAACGCATTTATGAACAGTTGCTAGTTTGCTAGAATAATATAACTAAACACTTACTTTTATCTATGCTTTGTAATTAATGAAGAACTGAAACTGAATAATGTTGTTTCTGTGAACTGTTGTCTATAGACAGAGGAAACCAAGAATGCTGATACGAATGGACCAAAAGGAATTATTAGTGCCATTGGAATATCTGCTATATTTGGATGGTTTTACATAGTTGGAGTCACATTTGGGGTTGCAAACATCTCTGATCTCCTGAGTAAAGACAATGATGCTGGTGGGTATGCTATTGCTGAAATATTTTACTCAGCATTCAAGAATAGATATGGGAGTGGAGTAGGGGGAATTATTTGTTTAGGAGTTGTTTCTGTTGCCATATTTTTCTGTGGTATGAGTTCAGTGACCAGCAACTCCAGGTATTCTTGCTATTGTCTATCACCTTTTCCGTTTTTGGTATCTCATCTATCAAGAAGCAATTTCAGAGATAATAACAGCAATTATATATATATACACGCAAAATATTCTCAGGATGGTCTATGCATTTTCTAGAGACGGGGCCATGCCATTCTCATCAGTTTGGCACAAAGTAAACATGCAGGAGGTCCCTATAAATGCTGTTTGGCTCTCTGCATGCATCTCATTTTGCATGGCATTAACGGTATTGACATTTGATCCTATCTAATTTTTCCTTATTTGACACGATCATGCCTTTTAACCCGGCATTTCCATTGTGCTGCCTGTATCTTCTTTGCTTGTTTCTAAGATTGATATTCACGGCCCTTGGTGTTATTTTCATGTAGTATCTTGGCAGCGCAGTGGCATTTCAGGCCATGGTATCTATTGCTACCATCGGACTGTATATTGCTTATGCCCTACCCACCTTCTTTAGGGTAACTTTGGCACGCAAATCCTTCGTCCCAGGACCATTCAACTTGGGTCGGTATAGTATCCCTGTCGGTTGGGTCGCAGTCATTTGGGTGGCGACCATCTCTGTTCTCTTCTCACTCCCTGTGGCCTACCCCATCACCAATGAGACACTCAATTACACTCCAGTTGCAGTTGGTGGCTTACTGATTCTTATCATTTCTTCCTGGATACTGAGTGCTCGACACTGGTTTAAAGGCCCTAAAACCAATGTTGATGGTTAAGTAATGCTAAAAAATGTTCATTTCTCTGGGTCCTAAAACATTAAATGTCCGTGAATAGTTTTCCAAACTTATTGCTATCAGACCAGCAGGGAAACTTTTGCATAGAAAGTAGTCAGAGTTTTGAACTACTTCTATGTCAAAACCATCTCATCACAGTTAGATTCATGTCATTTATGATGGAAGAGATGGAGCAATCGCAGAACAAAACAGGGAAGTAAGACAAAAGCAGAGTAAGCCGATGCTCGTCGGACCTGCTGCTGTATTTAACGACATTAATGGGCCAAAACTAACTGAAGAACCTCCCTACAAGTTGATGATAAGTAATGTGTGTAGTAAAAGCAGCGACAGTCTCGACAGCCACTGCTTAATGAGAATTGGCGTGTGGTGGTGAAGTGACTGGCCTCAGTTTCTGTTAAAAACTTATACTGTTGAAAGTACATTTCTCTATATTGTGATATTATGATTTTTATATATACGTGAATAAAGATAATTTAACAAGATTTTCTAATAACTGATTTTATTTAAATAAGAATGAATCATATCTTATCCTTATTCCAAGATATTAAAATATAAAATGAAGCTAATCATTACTTAACATTTTTTTCGGAAACTATCTAGAAAACCCCTGCTGCCTGTAGGTTTATACTTCCAAATTTTCAAGAACTAAAGACCATAATTAAATGTACCACGTATGCATCTTATTACATCTTCGGTGAATTTTGCTTGGTGCTTGTCCGCATGTAGAAAGAAGACTTTGCTAAAAGCTTAAATCTGCTTTACTTGTCAATAAATGAAGTCCACTTCCAATTGTGCTTATGAATAAAGCATTATCCATTGTGCACATATAATTTGAAAGAATTGGAAATTAAAAAGAAAATGCATAAAAAATTCATTTGTGAGGCATGAAAGTGGGGATAAATTGTAAATAAAGAAAAAGAAAAATGCCTATTAGCAATCAAAACAAACACAATGTAGAAATAAGAGCATCTGATGATATAGAGCAAAAGAAATTAACTTAACACATTTCGATTTTATTTATAATTTAATTGTAATTTTTACTTTTTATTTCTCGATTTCGGTTTTTGTTTTTATTTAAATGGTGGTAATAATAGTAGTAG